>JBBPLN010000504.1:0-18943 GCA_038089815.1 Sutorius eximius | reverse complement strand
AAAAATACTCCATGGGCATCAGCGATGGGCGTGGGATTGTGCTCTTAGTGCGGACTCGCTGACTTGCTTGGCGACACCACCCCTCGAACACTGATATATCGATAGATGGTAGCGAATGCACTGGCGTCGCTCACATGGCATCCGCCTTCAGACAATGGCTGTTACAGCCAGCTCAGACAACTGGAACTGTGCCATGGCCGTCAACGCCCAACGCGCGTGTTCATTTCTTCTGCAACAAATGTCGAGCAAGGTCGCGCGGTCCGATACTTGGCGCGAGCCTCTAGGCTATTTATTGAGTGGTGGATCACCGTAGTCGCTCCGAGTTAGCATCGGTTAGAGGCAAGAAGATAGACGACTACGTAATCGTCACGCAGTCGAACCTTCCTGACCTCCTCCGAGACCGCTACCATAATACACCTACAAACTTTTGCTCACTTCACGCACACATTGCTTCCAAATCAATCTCTTTATTGACTGTTTTAGTGAATCATACAATGCAAACTTGGGTAAGTAACCCCTCACTGCCCGTCATTTGAAAAGACTCAGCATGATGTATGGGTGGCTTCCACTGCAATTAACTTTGAGGCTGGCAGCGACGCTGGCTGTTCCCGAGTCCTAGTGAGTGGTGACCATCTCGCAATTCCCATTAGGTTTGTTTGGTTCTCGAGCAGCAAGATCAAAGTGCTTCGTTCTCCACATGGTCTAGGAGTTCATCCAGATTGCCAAGTCGTTTATCCATCTGCAAGATGACGCTGAGGAGAGCTGTGATTAGAGAATGGGCGAGGAAGTGGTGTGACCCCCTCACGGAGTTTGGTCGGGCGCTGAGTCCATGGATTCTTGACGTGGATGCATCGATAACAAACGCACTTTGAGCGCTGATGATATGTATCACGAAAGACTCAGAACTTGGGAGGGGGTCAGTGAGTTATTCATCCCCCATCGCAGCAGTCCCCACCAATGCGTTGTTTTCTGTTCCTGTGCATTTTACTATCTCTCGTACTTGCAGCCAATGCAGATCCAGTTCTCTCGCTGGATTCATCATGACGGTCGCTCGCATATCCCACCGGTCCGGAAGCTAGCTCGTAAGCACCATGCATTTGCTGAACTACCACTTCGTTTAGCGATCGCACAGTCCAACATGAACGCTCTTGAAGAATACCTTTACGATGTGTCTCATCCCGGGTCTCCAAATCACGGTAAGCACTGGTCGGCTGGCTTGATCTCGAGTAGGATCGATCGTGTACTTCATGATACAAGTGTCCGCCGTGTAGGAAATGTCGGGATATGGAGGGACGGCGGCCTTCCATGCAGTTCCGACCGGCACAAGCGCGTGGATGAAGGGATGGCTATGACCGCAGAATGACGATGACACAGTTCGCCAGACCGCTCGTCCAAACGAAATTCTAGTAGATTCCTGTGGAAGGTTAATGAAATATGCCCAAGTGAACAGCCACCCAGAAGACCAATTGAAGGGACGCACCATTGCATATCGGGCAACGTGAACGACACATAAGGGTACCATAGGTGAGAGCACAGAACCCTTTCGGAACCTACCAGAGAGAAGTATAAGCTTACCATGACCGGAACTCGTAGTTTCAGGCAACGAAAAAAGATGTACCGTTCGCCACCGAACGATGTCCTGGGGATCCGTGTGAGAGAGAATGCTGCAGATGAGTTCTGCGGGGAAAACACCCAGTGGTCGTATCCGTGGTTATCTCACAACTGATGGTTTAGGAGCACCAGCTGTAGCGCGCGGTGGCGATACCACGAGCAACCTGTGCCGCACTCACTCCGTGCACTAATGGAAGGCATGATCAATGCAAGGAGCCGAGGAAATAGCCTGACTGTACTAGAGATAAGCCATATTAGTTCGTACACCCCGGCTTCTCGATGAATGTAACTTATAATTGACTCGGAGTCTCTACGGCGGTGATATGAACGCTGTAAGCACACTGGCGTACCTGATCCTTGGGGATATCAGTATATGTACTGCGCTATTGGTCCATACCAGAAATCCAACAAGTCATTGAATAATCACCGACAGGGATTCCGTACATGCCTATGCTATGTAATCACCCTCAGGTTCTTGTCCGTGTAGGATCCTACTAATACTGCACATCGCAACAAAGCTGAACCAGTGTGGAGATTAGCGCTGACTCGAGGACGAACCAAAGAAGCAACAAGGGTAAGGGCGGTACTAGCTAGTAATAATGGCAAATGCCTCCATACCAAGGGTCTCTGGTGGCGTCCTTGGTCGTGCATAGACATCACTCACCGGTAAGACTCGGTTGGAGCAGGGCAGCGACTTTTCGTGAAACAGGCGTAACTTAGGGGGAGGTCGCAGCCCGGATCAGCAGTGTCTGCAGACTTGATGGCGTTTCAGGATGCCCACCGGAGTTCTCGTTCTTGGACCCTTCGGGTCCGCCCTTCGCTGGCCTGCGGGGCGTGGGAAGCTCAAGTAGTTAAGAGCCCTTTCTTTCATGTTGCGTGCCGGTGTGTAATGACGCTAGGACGCACTTTGGGATGCGGAGCTAAATTTACGTTACAGGTGGACTCTGATGATAATATGAGGCCAGGTAAAACCAAGGGTAAGACGAGTCCTATCGTATGTGAAATTTTGAAATGTGATGAAACGTTACACTCAGATGATGGGCCTTCTGAGAAACCGCAGTTGGTCCGGCGCAGGGTTCTTCAATCTTGGAATTACTCTCAAAAGTACCCTCCGCAAGTTCACGACACTTCTCCGTGACGGTGCACCCTTGCCATGATCTCTCTTTCTATAGCCGTGGGTTTGGCTGTCCTGATCCCTGGGTATCTGTTGTTCAAACATTTCACTCACCCATCCTTGTCCACGATCCGTGGCCCTAAGTCACCGTCGTTCATCTTTGGTAAGGTCTTTTTCTGTGCTGTTCCCTGTAATCATGACACTCTGTAGGTAACCTGCTGGAGATATTCCAACGTCCAGCTGGCGAAGCAGACTTCACATGGCAAATTCTGTATGGTAATGTTGTCCGGTTCAAGGGTGTCTTCGGGGTAGGTCCACCTACCCTATCATTTCATATTAGTGGTGTCCTCAGTTAAATCCCATCAAATGGTAGGAAAATCGACTACTAATCGCAGACCCGAAGGCGCTGCAGAAGATTTTGAATACGTCGGCAAACATTTACTTGAAACTACCCAGCCTCCGTGCTATCTCCCAGATGTTAAGTGGAAGGGGGATCACCTGGGCTGAAGGTTGGTTTTCGTGCTTTCTAATGTCTGTTTAGAGTAACCATATGGCAGGCGAGGATCACAAGCGGCAGAAGAATGTAATTGCTCCCGGATTTGGAGTGAAGGAGTCTAGGGCTTTCTTGCCGATCTTCAAGGAATGTGCCGAATCTCTGAGCATGCAATGGTTGGAAACCATTAGCAGTAGGGATAGTCAGAGCATCGTGTTCAACGTTCGAGCTTGGCTTTCTCGTGGAGCATTAGATGCGATCGGTCAGGGTATAATTTTTTTTGAGAATTGTCCCAAAGGATGAATTTTGATTGTGAATCTTCTTGATAGCTGCATTTGATGTCCAATTTGGTACCGTCCAAGACGGCTCACATCCTCTCGCAACAGTCTTTGAGAAATTTCTGTCTGTTTCCCTTTGAAATTGATCAAGTTGCCAATCTTATACCTCCCTCAGTTCTGATGTTTTCGGTCTACCTTCGGCAAAGCAAATTCTCTTACAAGTGATATTGAAGTACATTCCACTGTGGATAGTCCAATGGATTTTCGAGCACACCTCGAATCCTCGGATAGCATGTGCACGTGAGGTGAGAAAACAGACCACTGATGTTGCAACGGAATTAGTCCGGGAGAAGGCGGGAGCCCTGTTACACGGAAAAGGTAGCCGTGACATCTTCTCCCTCCTCAGTGCGTTATCCCATCTTATCCCCGGAATTGGTCTATTTGTTGACTGTCTTGCAGTCAAAGCCAATATGGATACAGATGCGAAGAACAAGTTGACCGAGGAAGAGGTGTTGGCACAAATGCGGTGGGTTTTGTATATATATGATGCTGTTCTTTCTCTCATTGCATGAGACTACGACTGCAGTGCGTTTCTAGTTGCGGGTCATGAGACTACCGCAAACTCTATTTCCTGGATCCTGTTGGAGCTCGCGCAGGACCATCAAGCCCAATGCAGATTACGGGATGAGATACGCAAGACCGCAGCCTCCATCCGAGCCCGCAGCCATCCACCGATCACCGTCGCAGACTTAGATGCTATGCCTTTTTTGAATGCCGTGATCAGGGTAATTGGTGTCCCTTTCGTGTGTCCCACCTCAATTCACCTCGTCCAACGCAGGAAGGTTTACGGTTTCACCCGGTGGCACCTCATATCTGGCGAGTCGCTCGTCAGGATGATGTCCTTCCACTTTCCAAGCCAATTCCCACAACATCTGGAGACATGACCAATGAGGTGCTTGTTCCCAGTGGCACCGAAATCCTGATATCCATTGCTGCATACAATCGGTACGCTCTCCACGAACACTGATACTTGTCAGATGAGTAATGTGACGTCCCAGTGATAAAGACCTCTGGGGCGAGGATGCGCATGAATTCAATCCTGATCGCTGGTTGCGCGCTACAATGAACGACAAGAGATCAACTGGGATCGGCGTATACTCCAACTTGTGTGTCTTTTCTCGCCGTGAGATATGGATATGTTCGCTAATATACTTGGCAGAATGACCTTCCTGAGTGGGAATCGAGCATGCTTGGGATGGCGCATTGCGTAAGGTCTCATCCATGGTTAACAATGCGTGTCAGTACTGACGCTAAACCAGCGTCTTGGAGATGCAAGCCTTCCTGTTCGAACTTATAGACAAATTTGAGTTTACGACCACGGATAAACGAATTATTCGACAGTTGTCGCAACTCATGACTCCGATGGTTGATGGCGAACTTGATCGCGGCATCCAGTTGCCATTGGCTGTATCTCTAGCCCCTCAGGACGACTAACTGCGCGTAAGACCATACCCGGCAAGAATTCGGTGTTCGATTGATATCAGATTTCGCCAGTGTAGGCTCGTACGAAGTATTTGTTCTGCTAGTGGCTCCCTGAAGTGATCAATGTAATCGTATATTCCTGTTCACAGCACATAGTCGATTTGTACACGGTGAATACGAGCGCTGAAGTCTCATGAAAATGCCCGAGACTCCCTTCCATTCTTTGTGTCAGGCATTCTTTATTGTGATGCACTACAATGCCCTCGTTGTCATTGACTCGGCCACCGTATACGTGCCGATCACTTCAATTTAGGCATTGGGTATATCCGGGGTAAGGCGACTGAGGACACAGCAGCTTCAATGAAAGATTGATATCTCAAGCCACTGGCAGGCGGTCCACCTTTCAAACCGCTGTAAACCATGCAAATAGCGTGAGTGACATGATTGTGCTAATTAGTAGAAACGTGGGCCTGTGGGTCGTTTGCAGGGCGCAGACGCTCAGGAGAGGGGTCGACGTTGATCGTGTGAACTGAATTTATACGTTGAGGCGTAGCCAGCGCAGCGAAACAGGAGAGGATGGTTCGGGCAGGGGGTTAACGTTTGGGTTTATGGAGTTTGAATGTAACGGAATGAAAGATCCGTCGGTACGGTCGTAGAAGGCTTGTAAGAAAACGAAATCCGAAATCCCATGTTTGCAGTTCTATCGTCTCGACACGAGACTGATACGAAGAACCTTGGTGAGGTGGGGGATGGAGTCGGAAAGAGCGTTCAGCGCACGCGAGGCTAGTCTGGTGACCTCATAGACGGGCTGGCCGCCAGACTAACGCGAGGCTCGTTCATGGTGATATGTGTTGAAATCAAGATTCCATCTGAGTGCCTTGAGGTTCGGACAAATGATTGCATATCGTTCAAAGAGTTGTTGGGGCGGGCCCTCGCTCCCTTTGAAGCTAGGGAACAAACAACCGTTGGATGAGTGGGGCGGACCAAGGATAACATCCACACCAACACAGTACCCTCAAATGTGGAAGGAGGGGTTGTGAGCCAGTGCATCGCAGAGAGTTCAACGAGGGGTCATCAGGTTCTATGTAGAGTTCCCTACGCGGACAGCGTACCGACGAATGACGGCCCATTGAGCAGGCAAGGGTGGTGCCTGCCGACATAAAAATCTGCGCGTTGATATGACATGCACTTACCATTGCCCTCTCTACTATGACGGTCAAAATGCACCTTGAATCGTTTTCGCACAGGCACACCACACAACAAACTCACAAACCGCGCACAAATAAATAGCCTCGAGACGTTACTGGGTGTCGCAATCAGAGATCCCCAGGAGGGGTTGTTCGAAAGGGAAATTGATCATAGGGACGTCCCGTATACGCCTGTGTAGGAAGTTTGAGTCAAGGGAATCAAGGCTTTATCCTAGTTTTTTCAGCGTGAGACTCTTCGTTCGCAGGCGTGCGCGCTGTTCATATTATAACAACGTTCACCAGGTCTTTTTCAACCAACGTCCACATCGTTGTATTCGTATACATGACGGCGAGACATGTCACCTCAGTCCGTTGCTGCTACCAGAATTATTCCACTGTATATTAGACCATGTCTACGAACCACTTCTAGCAAGTCCACTCGAGAGGGAGAAGCTTTTCGTCTATGCCTCTCCAGAGACAAGGAAAGCGATTTCCGTCCACCACGTCTCTCCAGAGGCACGGGAAACGTTCTTTGCTCTTGCTCAGACATGCCGTGCAACCTCAGAGCCTTGTCTCGATCGTCTTTGGTGGACGCTCATATCGCTGGAACCTCATCCGTTGTCTTGCTCCAGTAGAGGACGTAGAGTGGGCAATGGTAAGCGCATGCCATCTTTCATATCAGTACGCACATTTTTATGTCGGCAGATACCACCATCGCCTGCTCAATGGGCCGTCATTCGCCGGTACGCTGTCCGCGTCAGGGAACTCAAGATAGACCCTGATGAACCCTCATTGAACTGCAATGTACTGGTTCACAACCTCTCCTTCCAAATTTGAGGGTACTGTGTTGGTCTCGATGTTATCCTTGGTCCGATCGCGCCCTACTCATCCAACGGTTGCTTGTTCCTGGACTCATCTCTTTGGACGGTAACTTCACAGCGGACGAGAACGAGGACCCGGCGGCCCAATAATTCTTTGAACAATATGTAATCACTGTTTGTCCGAACCTCAAGGCCCTCAGATGGTTTTGTAACTTCACCTCGCATGCTCTTTCCGACTCCATCCCTTGCCTCAACAAGGTTGAAAACCTCACGCTTTTCAACCCCTTGGACCCCATTCCCGCGAAACACGCTATCCTATCTGCGCAATACAAGGTTCTTCGTATCATACTTGACCGCCGCAGCACACAGCAAACCATTTCACCTGCCGACACTCCGTTCCCCAGTGTCGAGACGATAGAGTTGCAAACATGGGATTTCGGTTATCTTACAAGCCTTCTACGACCGCACCAACAGATGTCGTTCCGTTACGTTCAGGCTCTACTCCGCGGAACCTCAACCCCCTGTCCGAACCATCCTCTCCTTTTTCGCTGCGCTGGCCACGCCTCAACGTACAAATTCACTTCACACGATCAACGTCGACCATTATGATATATACACTGCACGCGAGCGGCAGGCAGTGGAAGACGCTCCCGTGGCGTATTGCATCACCTACGAGACGTTATCCCCGCTCGAGTCGCTTTGTCGCCTTCGTACAGTCGACATCAGAATGAGAAACCAGATTTCTCTTGACGATGACGAACTCGGTGCATTGACTCGCAGTTGGCCATTGTTGGAGGTGTTACGATTGGATTGCAGATCAGGAGGATGGTCATGGTCATCAACCAAATACGTCACCCTGCGTGGCTTGCTGGCCCCCATTGTGGATTGCCCGCGACTCCGTATACTCTGTTTGCCGATCGACGCGAGAGTCGTCCCGATGGATGCGAGTCCGGATATACGCAATGAAGGTATCACGCAAGCCACATTCTCCTACTCGCTCATCAGCGAGTAAGTATTGGTGGCTGAATTTCTCAGAAAGCATTTACCCAGGGTGCGGTATGAGGTGTCGTGGACGTGGGGGAACATGAAGGAATGCCGACGAAAGTGGGAGGAGGTCGCGAACATGTTGAATAGGACTGGGCAGACTTGACGCGATCCTCCTGGTTGATATTTTCCGGGATACTTGTATATTTTGTGGTGAGACGGTTTTTTACTCGGGCCCCTTTTGCACGAAAACTCGGTGGGTGCAGTCAAGATTTCTCCCGACGGATGCTTCATCGCTACTGCCACATGCTGGTGGGACTCCGACGGCCACCTCTGCGTCGATGTCCCTATTCGAGTCAACTCGGCTGAAAACCAATCAGCATCTTATTGTCCTTTCTTTCGACGGGTTTAACATGTGCCTTGACGCGTCCACTGGAACGAACCCTCTCTCAGCCCGGAGTAAGTCCATTGTCATTCTACGGTCGTTGTCAGTCTCACTCCATGTGAACAGCCACAAACAAAAATCGCTGCTGCCGTCCTCTTCAATTGCTTCCCAATCGTAATTTTCTCCCCACCAAATGCTTCATTGCATGTCCGCACCTGCTCTCAGATCGCTCGCACTGAAATGTTTGTTTGAAACCTCGACGGGCTTCGGTGGGCTCACCTCCTTTCCTGCAACAACAAAGTTTCTGGCGACCTTTGATGACGATGTTGGGAATTCCGTTCATTTCCGTTCAAGCGAGAATGTACGCTCGACGCGACCGATACATGGGGAAGTGGATTGGAGATCCGGTCCAAGGTCGCTCTCGCGACGAATCACGCCCACAAGTAGTCATGCTAATTAAGAAAATAATCACACCGCTGACATCCCACAGCTGCTGTTCCTCTCCGTCCGGGTTGCCGGAGCTAAGAGGGAGCCACCAATGTCAAGGATTCTGACGCGGGGCGTGTTCGCCAGCATGTCGTACTTGTTGAGGTGAACTCGCAAGCAGGTCTCCTGCTCCTGGAGTGTCCTGTTCCGTGTTGGTTTCCACCCCAAGGTACACTGATTTCTACCTGTTACCAGCAGTTTGTTGAACTACGTGTGCAGCCTTGCGTATATGTTATCAGTAAAAAAAACAAGTGGTCCAGACCAAACTGCACGTTCTGAGTGGCCCCTTCAAGATAAGGGTGTGTCGATGGTTGAGTAAAAAGTAGTACCTGCTTGCTGATAAAATTGAAGGGTTCTTATTGTGGCCTACCTCGTCCGGTAGGGACACGGGCGGCCATGCAGGTCTGCTGATAGTCATCCTTGATTGTGATCATCAAGAGCTGTGTCGTAACATCGAGTTGCCCAAGTGAGTATCTGACACAGCAATGCAGATAATCAATGTGGCGTCCTATGGATGTGCACGGCATCTATATGAAGTTGGAGAGCGCTGAGTGCCAGATCCAAGGAGCGATGCTCATGGCATTGGGCATCCTTTGAAAGAAGTGATCATCCTAATCACATAGCTTTCGAGGCGAGGAGCGAGGCAGTGCTGATCCATGCTCACATCAAGTTCTGATAAGACATCGAATCCTTCCCTAATCCATATCTTGCCGGCTATTCACCTCTTGCTGGTGATTTGATCTGATCCTGAGGGAATTCTGTTTCCATTTTTCATTGCCAGCATCCTGTGCCGGATGTACACAATGATGTCGTTGCCCGTGCGGTAATGAACACTGCCAGTACCGCACCTTCTATCACTGCGGCCTTGTCCGATACGGCACATATGGGATTTTGTATGACTCCGCACCATCTATTCTCCCGAGTCTCAAAGTAGAAATCTACCAGGTCAGGCACAAGATATAATCATCAAGGAAATCCAAGACCAGAACACAAACCAGTTAACCTCGACTCCCAAGCCTCTTTTACTGCTAGATTTGATAGCTGCCATGTCCTCCGATTTGCAGTCAGCTCTGGAGCTTCTCCAGACAAATGATTGCATATCTGGTTTGTTTGCTCTCGCCCTCAGTCATAAGTTAATATTCTGAAGGATCACAGTTGCCCTAATCAGCGCTGTTGTGTACGATTTTTGTGAGTGAATACTATCTCTTCCGCTGAAAGCTAATCATCTGATCTTGTCATGGAAGTCCTCACCTTTTCAAGGGAGGCATGTTGTTTCACTTACCAGATCAACGCATTGGCTGACGGCACAATCTCTGAAGGTAGAGTATGTCTGGGTAGGAAACAACGATTATCAAACGGGCTCTAGGTCCCTGAAAATCCAATAGTGTAGGCCCTGGACTTGGGTCTCTACAATCTTCGTTCTGGTACGCATAATCTTGCAACCCGTGCGTTCGAATTTAGTAATCATTAATCATGTGCTAGGTGCGCTATCTCGGTCTATGCATGGTCATGTAGGTGTATTGCTGCCACGATACACATTAAATCACGCAACTGATAATAATTCCATCGCGAAGCCTCAATGCCTTGTGTACGTTGAGAAGCCGGGAAATTTGGGTCGCTAATCAGATACGTTTACAGTCGGTAGCACTTTCGTTCCAGGTCCCATCAGAGTTGGTTCCCTGTCGTTTACCTCGTCTATTACTAATCTCCATCTTTGGTAGATGTATGCATCTGGATTATGGTCGAGAATGTTTCTGAATACAAATTTCTAGCTGTAAGATATCGATTTTCTCCAAGATAAACCAGGAAAATATAGATGCTTCAAAGGCACCGTGGTGGAGGTGTTGGCTGACTGGCAGTTCGTCATATTTTATCTTGCCGCCGATGGTGAGTCGCTGTACACTTCGGCTTTCCCCACCTCGTGACCTCGACGGCAGCGGTAATGATCTTACGGGTGTATGCAATATGGAATCGATCCAGAAGGATCCTCTGGCCCCTCCTCTTTTTCTACTCAGCACAGGTTATCACACTTTTTATTTTTGCGGGCAAGTACGACAATCCCAACACCAACCTCTCAGGTAGGTTCCGAGTGAAAGTGAATACGTTGCTATCACCTCATGTCTTGCTGGCATCCCTACAATTTACTAGTCAGTGTTGTTTCGCTTCAAGTTCTTGATTACTCTTTTTGCTATGCCTCTTCAAACTACCCAACGCTGGTTTATGTTTACGTCGAAATCCCACAAATGGTCGTCAGCATTACGCTTTTGTTTCTTGCTGTCGCCAGAACGTTGAAAGAGTCCATTGGGATGTACAAAGCAACGAAACAGTGGAGTCCCAACCGATACATGCAACAATTTGCTAGAGATGGAATCTGTTATTTCATTGTGTACGTTATCACGATTCTTTCTACTTGCCACCATCATGCTCTTCTCCTCGCGCGTGCCCGAAGCTAACCATTCGCCTGTTGTCCAGGAACCTGTTTTACAATATTTCTGGTGTGCTCGGCGGCACATCTACGTACAACAGCACTTGGGCGCTCGTCATGGCCATGCTGTCTTACATCGCCATCGTCTCCGCGATGCCTCGATTCATCATTAGCGTGCGAGAGATGTATGACCTTGACTCCCGTGGGGCCCGCCAGGGAATTGACACCGGATTTGGCGTCGTGTCGCACATGGGTGGTCAAAGCTTGGTCGTGTCCGCTATTGCATTCGCGGATAGTCCCCCAGGGCAGGAACAGGTCATGGAAGGAGAAGCGAATGAGGCAGAGGCAATTCAAATCGAACCATTGGGAGCCTGAGGTGGTTCGCATCAGGTATAAACGACACCTTGCCTGTGGGTGGAAATGGGGGATGAGAAACGACGTTGACGAAAGGTAGTGGTATGGATGGAGGTCTGGCATATCTATTTACCTAAGTGTATATGTACGTACTTCCCGCGTTTTGGGCGCTCCCCTTGCCTCAAAAGCTTTCGTTTGCACTTGCGACTTGGGTTGTCTCGAAGGTTCCCGTGGCACGCTCAGCTCCTTGGATGAGCCGACACAATGCGTGCCTCTAAAGACCAACTTAAACAGTGTCAAATCCATAGTAGTCGACATGAGTGGGACACGGTGTATTCGCAGCAGAGCGACAGCTAGCAGTAACGACTATCCCAAGCAAATACAATCGATCTGCCACCAAAAACAACACATGTCAAGGAAACCAAGGCGCCGAGGATCGAACAAACGCCAGGCATGCACCCACTTGAGACACGGCACACGCCCAGCCCAAGCCACGCGGCGCATCAACCCGCCTGAGCCATATACTGTCGATAGAGGTCGTCGACGAATTGCTTGTTCGTCTGTCGTCAAAACGCGTTGAGCAAACCTAGCGCATCAGAGTGGGAAAGGGAAAGGTGACGCACGTATATCAAGGATAGGACCTCCGAGACAAAGTCTTTCTTCGATAGATTCCTCAGGCGGTCATTGTCCAGCGACGCAAGCGAGGACAACAACGCCGACTGCGCGCCATTGACATTGATCTTGGGCACATCGGCAGGCGCACCTGGATGGGCGGGTTTCGGGGCCACACCAGCACCGCTGGCGCGCTCGGGCTGCGCGCCGCGCTTCGCCTTCCCGTTGGGCACGGTGGGCGTGCCCGTCGGCGGACGGACGACTGGCGAGGCTATACGCACGGGGGCAGGAACGTCCCAGCTCTTCTCGATCTCCTCGCGCTCCTTTTGCTGGTCCTTTTTCGAGCGCCTCGACTTCTTGCCCTTGGCCGTATGCTTCTCGAACGCATCCGGGTCGCTCAGGGCGCTCGTATCCGCAAAGTCGAGCTCGATGACGTCCGAGTCGGTTTCGATGAGCGGGGGGCGCGGGTAGGGCCAGAGTTCCGAGTCGGTTTCGAACGGGACGAGCGGTCGGGGTTTTGGAGGGTTTTTGGATGTGGATGGTGTGGAAAGAGGATTAACCCGGGGTTGGGCGTAGATCGTTGGCGTGGGTTCCGAGTCTGCTGGGACGGCAGTCGCTGACTTGGTGGAGCCCGAGGGCGGGCCATCGACGTGCGTGCTCTGCTGCTCGATGCGTGCGGCCGTCAGCAGGTCACTGACTTGGCTGATATTGGAGCCGAAACCGCGTAACGCCGGGCGAGGGGTGACGTCTCCGAGGACACGCGTTGCAGGCTTCCCGCTTTCGTTGTCGCCCACACGTGTCGCCGGTAGAGAAAGCTGCGGGATAGACGCTGTGAGGGATCCGGGCTCCGAAGCGCCGTCGTCGCTGGACTCGTTGTCACCTTCGTAACGCACGGACGAAGCACGGGACGGTGGGAGGCCCAAAAGGGTAGAAATGACCTCTTGGTTGAGGACCTGAGGGAGCGCGGTGGAGGTCGGCTTTGGGGAGAGTATATGGGGATCCTGTGATAGGGCAGTGGGAGGGAAAGATTGAGGGGGGTTAGATTGAGATGGAATGCGATTACTGTATGGTGTGGGTTGGGAAACAATGCGTTGAGGGGGATTGGTTGACGGTCCGGCGCGGGATGCGGCACGTGGCGGGGGTGGAGTGGCAGATGCAAATATGGTGTCTAGGAGGGCAAGGCCGCGTGCGGGTGCGAAGACAGCCGAAGATGATGATGGAGGTACGGACATGGTCCGAGGGGGACCAGAGATGTGGGCCAATAGACTGGCAGCTGTTATGTCTGATGAAGCAGTACCAGTACCGCCCAAAGGTTGCGCCTGGGACGGAGTCGCGAGTTTGGCGAAAAGTCTATCCAATCCTGATGGACCATTAACGGCAGCGGAGGTAGACGGCGCTGGACGATCGTCCTCCTCCCCCAATTCTGAGATACTATGTATGCTGGTGTTCGATGCACTTGATGCAGAGCGTGCATGATGTCCGCGGTCTGGACCGAGTTGAGCAAGAGAAAATCGTCATGAAAATGTACTCACCGCTAGTTCTAGAGGACGATCGAAAGCTTGGAGGAGGGGGTCTGTCGGGACCATACCTGAACTCGTCAGGATATGGCAAGTTCTTCTTGATGTATTCGTGTAAGCTACTCGTATCGATCAATACGAACTTTGACGTATTCCAGGAACACGCACCGCATCACGACGTCGGTCATGGGTTCCCTTGCATCCGTGGCAAAACACCACAAGCCGACTGTGAGGGAACGACCCTTGTCGGCGTCGTTAAGCTTTTCTGGGTCCACGGTAGCAAATTCGGGTGCAAATTTGGTGGCGGGACCGTCTCGGATAGATGAGGGGAGCTTTGAGTGGGCCTCTGCCAGTCGGTGGGCGGTGAAATCGGGGTAGTGGCGCATCATGAGATAGTTGCCATGTACGCCGACGCTGTCTTCTGGATATAGTCGCTGGATGTAATCTTCCATGCCGACACGGTTCATAATATAGAGTCCATATGGCGGATACGAGTCGCTGGCGTGGTGTGAGGGGAAATAAAGAACGAGACGGTGTAGACCATACCGTTCGTAGAGAAACATGCTACCTTCGTAGCCCTGTTTCTCCCACTTGTCGCCATTATGATGATACACACAGACATGGCTGAATTGGTCAAATATGGATACAATCGATGAATCTCTTCTGCGAATGACGTTCATGTTGGAGACGTATCTCGAGGCTGGTGACATTCCGAGGTTTGTCGGTGGCGACGTCGGGCGTTGTGATTGTACATTGCGAAAGGCGAGGGACGAGTTTGAGCGGGATCGGCGAGGAGGACCCATGCTGGTCGAACAAAAAGATACACACACACAACTCGACCCCTCTTTGGGGGGTGTTGCTATTCACATACGTGATGGCACGTGATCAGACGCGAGCGCGCTTGTTTGTCCTTGTTTTGTGTAACTGGTTGAAAACGGCAGGCGAGTCCCGCTAACGTCTTCTTCACTTGCGACACGATGATACCCGTACGTCCTCGTCGCTCCGTACGATATCTTTTTGACCGTATTCTAGACACGTCGTGTAACACGCGCTGCGGTCTCGACCCACAACGAGAACGCTACATCTCGCCCCATCACCCGCTCAAAACCCCCATCCAAGGGCCCACCCATGGCCACCGCCCAGTCCACCGCTCTCTCGCGCGCTACCGCGCCTACCGCCGCCTCGAGGGCAAAGGCAAACGAGAACGACGTGGACCCCGCGATCCAAGGCAAGCGCAAGCGCGATGCACTCGCTCAGGTACCCAAGAACGCCAACAAGCCCAAGTCTGTGCTCGCCCCCAAGGATGTCAAGACCAAAGGCAACGACCCCCCCTCTGCCAAACCAAGGTTTGACGGCGTCGTCATCAAATCAAAACCACCTCCGTCCACTGGCAGCCGTAAGCCGTTGTCCACCGTCGCCGCAAGTCGGCGCGCTTCCAAGTCCACAAACCAAGTGCGTCCACTAGCGGGTGTAAAAGAGGATATAGCCCCAGCACGTGTACATACCGACGATGCCATGGCCGTAGACGTCGTACCCCCCGGACCGATAACACGTCCCAAACCAGTTCATCGTCCTACTACCGTGACCGCGTCACATGTCATCAAGCAGGAGGTAAAGCGAGCAGATCTGTCAAAACGGACCACTTCCCATCTCAATGTCAAAGCCAACACTCGCGAGGAAGACGACAACCGTGTCGTCAAGAAGCGGAGAACCTCATCCGACGTGCCTGACGAGGCAAAGTTGTTCGAAGACCAGGACGAACACGACGCTCAGGTCGCCGCTTTGCTCGACGCCGCTATTGATAGTGAACCAGAGGCCGATCCGAACGGAGACGACTGGGATGACCTTGACGCCGAGGATGGCGATGACCCCTTGATGGTTAGCGAATACGTAACCGAGATTTTCGAATACATGAAGCACGCCGAGGTAAGCTACCAATCTATTCTGCTGACCTGACCCAGCTGACCCATCGTATACAGCTCGCTACGCTTCCCAATCCCGATTACATGTCCAGTCAAAAGGAGTTAGCCTGGTCAATGCGGGGCATCCTGCTCGACTGGCTCGTTCAGGTCCATGCACGTTTCCGCCTCCTCCCTGAAACCTTCTTCTTATGTGTAAATATCATTGATCGCTTCCTGTCCGCGCGGGTCGTGTCCCTCGCCAAGCTTCAGCTGGTCGGCATCACGTGCCTCTTTATCTCCTCCAAGGTAGAGGAAATCGTGGCTCCTTCCGTGTCCCACTTCCTTCACTGCGCGGACTCTTCTTACACCGAATCCGAGATCCTCCTTGCAGAGCGTTACGTGCTAAAAACGATCGAATGGAATATGTCGTTCCCAAATCCAATGCATTTCCTCCGGCGCATCAGCAAGGCCGACGATTACGACGTCAAGGCTCGCACTATCGGCAAGTACCTTGTAGAGGTCGGCGCCCTCGAATGGCGACTATTAGCTACCCCTCCGTCCTTGATGGCCGCGGCCGCAATCTGGCTCGCTCGATTGATTCTCGGCAACCACAAATGGGTGGGTACATGTCGTTCTACCTGTCGAGCGTCTGTTAACTCTCACAAAGACTGCGAACTTGGCGCATTATTCGTCTTACGCCGAGAGTTCGTTGCTCCCCACTGCAAACCTCATGCTCAACTACATCCTCAAACCCATACGACACGAGTCGTTCCATCGGAAGTATGCCGGGAAGCGCTTCTTGAAGGTAAGTATCGTCAGCGTCGCTAAGTAGTCAACTCACGTCGCGCTCAGGTAAGTATTTGGGTGCGTGAGTGGGCGCTCGAGCGATGGGAGGAGAACACACAAGTATCCTTGAAGGATGACCTTGCGAAGCTCAAAGCTCTCTGCCTGGCCGAACATCAACGTCTGGACGCAGTGGGTGACAACGGCGATGTCGATGGTGTCGAGGATTCGTAGCTGCCGACCGCGATAACCACCCTTGCTCGTGACAATCTAGAAAATTATTCCATCGCATATTCACGGACACCCTATATTCGACTCATCCGCGCGCATCCTATTACTTCCATCCATCATCACGACCCACATCATTTGTTTATTTTGCAACCAACAACTTTCCTCGTCAACGCCTCTTCTATTGTTCACTCGTTATGTGTTATTGGCTTATGCCATTCCACGCAAACTACTCATCGGAGTTTTCCTCGTCCCGTTTTGCCGGCCCTTGGCTTTGCAGTGCAACATTGCTATCGTCCAGAGTCCATTTGCTATGCTGCTATCGATCTTTTGCGCGCATCGATCTCGTCGCCATCGATCTCTATCCAGCACTCGCATTGTCTTTTGCGGTTGTCGTTGTGCTGTTGACACGCTCCTAGTGGACATGATCCGTTTCCGATCCCCCCACGATACTACGCGTGTCCGTATGTCTCCATGTTTTCCCTTCTTGCATACCCTTGCCCGTCTATCCAACGCTTTCTCGTCTTTGTTATCTTTGTGGTGGTCACGCATAGCGGCATAATACCTTGTGACCTTTCTAGTGGGGCTCATCACGGATTACCATCCTTTTATTTTGTGGTTCTTTCAGACGTTTGACGAGGTGTACCTTTAGCAAAGCTGAATAATGTTATGTGCAACGCCATCTGTTTTGTTTCGTGATCGGTTTGATAAATGCTACGATAGTTGAAACCTGTCAGATGATCGCGATGACAAGACATGCGTCTCGCAATGCGTTGTTGCTACCAGCATTATACATCTTGGATCACATCGACGTGCCAGATCCACGAAGAACTTCGTATCTGCGTCCACAGAAAACCCTCCTTACCCTCGTTCGGACGTGTCGCGCGATCAATCGATCATCTCTGGCGGGCGCTGGATTCCCTCGTCCCCTCATCTGCTGTTCCGCAACGGTGGCGGATACAGACAGGACAAAAGTAGAGGGCTGGCGCTCACAGACCCCCCTCGCCCGTTGAATGGGCCTTCATCGACATCCGCCGGTACGCCGTCCGCTAGAGTGAGGGTACTTCACGTCGAGGAACAAATCCGACGCTATTTCCTCGTTCTTCCGGAATGCACCCCACGTCCTCCGTTTCCGGACTTGGGGATCCTCGTCTGGAGTCCAGCCGGGGGCCGAGCCCTCGACGATTCCTCCCTGGACTCGTGTCGTTGGACACCTTGCCGATTTATTTCGGATTCGGCGTGCACGAAAGCGAGACTCATTGTCGCATTCTGCAACGAACTACCTCACAATCCACTCTTGTGGCGATATTCCCGCCTTTGCCTGAACTTGAACCTCAAGGCGCTCAAATAGGATCTTGCGTATATCCCCATAATCAGGCCTCGCGTACCGTGTATCGTGCACTGTCGGATTCCCTCCTTTGTCTCAAACACGTTGACGACCTCAGTCTTTCTACGCCCTTGGATCTCATTCCCTTTAAACGTATCATCTTATGTCCACAATACAAGGTTCTTCGTATCGCACTCGATCATCTCGAGAGGCAGGAAATCGACATCACAGCTGCCGATACCCTGTTCCCCGATGTGGAGGTTATAAGGCTGGAGGTATTTGATCTTGGTTTTCTCACTACTGCGTCAGTAGGCGTTCCTCATTTGCATTTGCTCTCCTCTGCCCGTTTCATACACTCCAGTCGATCACGTTCTGTTATTTTTCTCGTGATATATCGGAAACGGAGGTCAGGCTTTGAATTTGGAGGACGGCGCGCCCATAGCCTATTGCATTACATACGAGACTCTATCACCCCTTGCATCCTTCCGCTGCCTTAGCACTGTCCAGCTTGCCCGAAACTTTGTCAAGTCTCTTTCCTTGAATGGAGTATGTGAATCCACAGTGGCGCATGTTGTACGTCGGAGACGTTGAAGGAGTACCATAACGTTCATAGCAAAACTTAGTTTCGATGCACGTGATGTTTCAGCTCCCCTATCAACGTCCACGATGGCAAGACGTACTATCCGCAATCCGCTGTTACTACCGGAACTACTCCACTACATATTGGACCATATCGACGAATCACTGGAAAACCCAACAAAGACAGAAACAGAAGGTCGTGTTCGTGTCCGCCATGTCTCTAGGAAGGCACAGAAAGACCTCCTTGCTCTCGCTCAGACGTGCCATGCAATCTCAGAGCCATCGCTCGATCGTCTCTGGCGGACGCTGCACTCGCTGGTACCCCTTATCCGCTGTTTCGCTCGAGTGGCAGACGAGGGCAGAGCAATGGTATGTG
>JBBPLN010000503.1:0-18958 GCA_038089815.1 Sutorius eximius | reverse complement strand
ACATCGTCCCCTCGGATCCACGGTTAGGGCGAGTCGTATCGACTGCTTGGTTTCTGATTTTGCGAATGCATCAGACCTCGCCATTATACATTGTTTCGCCTCGTGTCCTTCTCTGGCCAGGTACCGAGGTGTAGTCCATACGCTTAAAATATCGGATCATTTGGTCCGAGCCATGTTTGTGAGGCATTTTCTCAATGGGGTATGTAATATTGTCTTTCTGATAGGCTACCGTGACTTCCCTTGGTCCGACGATGTGCCGTCCATTTCATTGCATCCAACCCTTTCTTCCGTCGGAAGCGGGTCAAAGACACGACCACTCGGACACATCCGTAGCGTCTTCGCTGCCACATAAACCCACAGCAGCAGTGTAGCGACTGCGTAGATCGCTCCCCATATACGAAAGAACCTGGACGAAAACGTCGTAGCAAGGGCAAGCGTACAATTCGCATAAACTCCCTACGGTCCCATACCATCAGCCGTATGGGCGCCCGAGGAATACGACGTTGACGTACATTGGGAAAAATCATGGACCAGAACGTTAACTTGAACGGGACTCGAGCTTGCCGCAGCGAGTACCACAGTCCGAGAAAAGCCGAAATCATCCACATGCTTCCAAACGACCACAAGGCAAAGGCGATCACAACGCATATTACGTTGATGGTTTCTCCGACGCCGGATATACTTGGAAATCCATCGATTTCTCCCTGGGCCAGAGGTAATATTGACTTGAACCCCGACCCGATCAGGAGGATGGCATAGGCGCCTTGCCCACAAGGTCCCAATGGAAAGAAGATCGACAGAATGGCGGGTCCCTTTGCATAACCATACAAAATGGTTCGAACGACGTATACGGTGAGGAGCATCATGGTGAGTGCCAATCCGATGACAACCATACACGCCGAGAAGATGAACGTGAGCAGCGCATCACTCGATGAGTATGGGATGAGAGCCTCTGCGATCGTCCCCCCTGTGGATGCCCCTACGACCAGCGTCACAACAGGAAGCAGCCAGGCGAGGGTCATGGACTTGAAGGAATGTTCTTGACACGTGATCCTTGATGGCTGTGAGTCCATGACCGTAGCCCAGACGAATGACTAACATGATGTGCACCATGCCCCAGCAACACAATATGGAAATCGCGACGTCCAGCCACCAAAGTGCCCATATAGCGTAGACGAAGGGTCGACCGAGCTTATAGGTGTCATTAACCACGGTGATCGAGACCGTCAAAAGGGTAGTGGCGCCCATAGGGAAGGTCCCAAGATATAGACTCTGCAGTGGGTGTCGCAACATACGACTCCAGGTACCCGGGATCAATATATACCTAGCCGCGCTGAGCGCGGTGAACAGCATGAATAACACAAGGTTGAGGAAAAAGAATGTAAGCGAGAGCGACTTCATGACGTGCGAGTTGAAACCATAGGGAAAGCTATGAAAGAGGATGGCGATCGATCCAGTCCCTGTTGAACATCGGGAAAACATGAGTTTAAATCTCAAGGCAAACCGGGTCGATCTTGGACAGTTTGGGATGCCTGCTACACTGGGCCTCTCGAAACTATCGTTGCTAGGAACACACTTACCCATCGTAACTGCAAACCAAGCGGGTGTGAAATGCCTGCGATCGTACCAGTATGACATGTGTCTCCGAAAAAGAAAAATCCATGCTTGCCTTATTACATATCCCAAAGTCCTTTTACTTGACGCACTTGGTTGGTGTCCGTTTGCAGCGACAGGGGTGCAGGCTTGAGCATCAGACTCGGAGTGAGTCTGGACTAAACACATTGTACGGTGATGGGTGGGGAGCAGGTGGACGGCTGCCGCGTGGTCTCCATGGGTTCAAAGATGTACCGTCCGACTTTTTTTATGCGAAGTTCAGCAGCCGGTATGATCCTCATCTGACGACAGCTGCTTGACTCTTGATCCAGCCATCAACGTTTCAGCGTTCAGGCACGGTGGATCTTGTCCGTCCGAACTTGGGCCTCCTGAGCCCGAGCTCAGAAGAACTGGCAGGAATCTCTTTGTACCGTACCCGAAAACTTCGTCGTGGAACCAAACCAGGTCGCGGTGTCAACAGCACCACGTCACTGTGGAAGTACAACTTGCTCGGAATCACTAGTCACCAACCATCTCTTCGTCACAAGGGTGGGAGTCGGTCCTGGCGGTCTAGAATGCAATACCAAGCTAATACAAGACGAACAAAAGTCAAACTAGACCAAATCGTATCGCGTTTCCATATAATCGAACATAACGGGGGAGGTATCACAGTTAACATGGAGGGTAATATCAAAGTCCACCCAGTGCGCCTCTCAGCCAAGAATGGTTCCGGACTTCTTCAATGTCAGCTCGGAGAGATGGATCGGGTTCCAAGCACCGGCTCATAAGATGCAAACAAGGGCCGCTTAGCTTCCTTCCAGGAAGCTCAGAGAGTATAATGCGCCCCTCAATAGCATCCCGTTCCGTAGGGAACGGCGACATGCCAGTGAGCAAGTAAGACATCAAGACGCCTAGAGTCCATATTTCGACGGGTGGAGCTTGATAAGGTCGTTTAAGCAAGATCTCAGAGGCAGCGTACGCTGTTGTACCGAAAAAAAGGGTATAGAACGGATGTGGCTGAGATGGATCGACCATGGTCGCGCTACCGAAATCTATGAGTTTGATCTGACGCAAGACGTAAGTTCTGGAAGATTGACACTCTCGCATAGTAATCCACACCTTGAAATTCTTGTCAACAACCAAGTTTTCGTCTTTGATGTCACGATGACATATTCCGTGGCTATTAAGATAGAATACGGCTTCGATTACTTGAGCCATGATGTAACGTGCTTGTTTCTCGGAAAGGCGTTTGTGTTTCGTCTGTTCGATGCACTCGAACAAGTCATGGGAAGGGCGACGCGAATAATGAGTTTTTGGAACCTCTAGGAAAACACCGGAGTACTTCTTTGGAACGGAGATATCGTCGAGATCATCGTCATATGGTGGGGGGTCTGAAAGGTGGAGATTTAGAGGAGATAGTTGACTGGACACCTGAGGCGGGGTTTCCGGTTCTGATTCCGCCACAGAAAATTCGGATGCTGCGGGGGACAAGAGTGGTGTGGAGGAAGAGGGATGGGGAAGCGACAACTCTGGTGATGAATGGGAATGGTGAGCGGTGAGCGACTTTTCTCTCTTGCGCCAGGGAGATCCGTGCAGTTCCTGAACCTATATGGGACTATGACGATCAGTCAACAAGTGCAGAGACTGAAGCGACTGACAACATAGAAAAATAGCTCGTCCTCGAACACATCGAGACATTTAACGATGTTCTCATGATTCATGATCTTAAGGAGCATGATCTCCATTGGTATCCGACCCAAGGTTTTGTGGTCGATCCACGCTTGCTCCGGTACTTTCTCTTTGATAACAAACTTGACTGCGACTTCCGCTTTAAGACGACGATGCAACGCAGTCATAACGAAACCGTAACCACCCGATCCCAGCTCGTCTCCGAGCGAGTACAGTCGCACAAACGCTGGATCGAGGAAGTGCTCAGAAGGGAAACGAGGAGAATATTTCCTTGAGCAACGATCCTCGGACATGAGGTTCGGCAGGGAAGGGCTCGAGGAAGATTGGCAAAGCGGTGGAAAAGCTACATCACCGTAGGAAAAAAGGAGGGACTCTGGTTCTACCGGAGTAGGTGCCGTATCAGAGTGACCCAAACGGGCGGGCGCTGCTGGAGCGATAACGTCGCGGGAAGACAAGATGGGTGTATGGGGCAATGGATGGTTTGGGGGAGGGACATCGTGGTGACCACAAAACCGAGGAGAGGTTGGTGGGCTCTGCGCGCCATCTGTGGGGGTCTCGTTGTGAGTGCAAAAAGGGGTGGAGATGTGGTATTGAGATGGGGCGGTTAGACCGGAACAGAAATTCATGTGGGCGGGGAGGGTGTCGCAATAAAGGAAGCGAGGAAGCGTCGAACGTTGCGAAGTTGCCATTCGCGAGTTGGAATGCAAACGAAGTCGTCGCTGAGGGGATCGCCGGATGCCATCACTGGCAGAGGGCGACTTGGCCCGACGATGCTCTTTTCGGTGACGTGACAGACGACAATCTTGCCGTCCCACTCACGCCCACGACCATCCTATTGCCAATTGTTCCCGCGCTATTACGCAACATCTCACTCAGTAAATATCTTCATAGTCCTCTCCAATCTCTAGGAATCGACGGATCTCTTGTGCGTCCGCTCCGTTCTGCCGCGTAAAATACGCAAGCAGGATCGAGTAGTTGTCTGTAAATGCGTCAACGTCCGTCGCTCCCTCGACACGGCAACACTGACCCGTCCACCGAACAGCAGCTTCATGTGCCAGCGTGATCGCCCTCTTTTTCTCCTCTACCTTGATCGGATCGCACGCACCATGTGCCTCGAGCTCTTTTTCCAGCGCCGCAATCTGCTGTCTGGCCTCTGCAACCTTTTGGAGCGTGCTTGTTCGTGCCGCCTATCAGAAGGTGGGCTATCATAACGCGAGATCGGACCAAAAACACATACGCTCTCGGGTCGTAACGCCCTTTCACGTTCCAGCGCAGCCCCTAGCTCCGCGACCTGGCCGTCATAGTTCTTCTTTGCATCCTTTGCCGCATCCAGTTTGTTTCGTAGCTAGGAGACAGTCAGCAAAAACATGGCGCGAGGAACATTGTATCCTCATACTATACTCCCTCGCTGCGAGGGGAAGCTCCAGAAGACTGCAATCGTTGAGAACCAGCGCATATATCCACCTCTGCACACTCACAGTTGGAGGACCCGATCTTGTCGCCCTGCACGAGCCCATCATCAACAAGGGACTGTAAAACTTCTTTGACAGACTGCGAAACTGAGGCAAAGAGATCACGGCGTCAAGCTAGAGGTGAAAGGTACGCGTACCAATGCCTTTGAGCTTGGGTCCAAGCTTCTCTAGTTCTTTGAGCTGTAAACAAGATAAGCTAGATTCGACGCGGCAGAAACATGATCGCGAGCCCACTTGAAAAAAGTCTTTCTGTTCAGACGATTAGATGGCAACGGGAGTAGAGCTCATGGCCTACTGATTCATGGAATATCTCGAGCAGCTTGACACGCTTATCTTCGGCCGATAAACCGCGTGGCGCCTGCCCATGTTAGCAACGTTCCCAGTGAGCCGAAATTCACATACCATTGGCGTTGGGATGTTCAGGGGATAGTCACAGTGCGCGGACAATCATCCCAGCGTTTTCTGATCACATGACGTACCACGACGAGCGGCAGCTAATCGCAACAAGTAATGCGACATCTCTCTCACTGGGTGACATGAGAAAACCTGTCCATGGGAAACAGAATGAACTCATATTCCACACATATCAAAGTAGAGACCATAACCTTGGTACCAATCAAACCAAAAAAGGGAGAAAAAAGTAACGAACTGCTGAACTTGTAAAGCGGAGAGAGGCTAGTGATGATACAGGAGAACGGGCCGAAGCGAGGCCATGCGGTCATAGTCCAGAGCAAGGATTGTATGAGAGTATGAGTGGATTGGAAAGGTAAAGCATTGTCCCTGAAAGGAGTGCTGGCTGTCGAGTTGAACCGAATACGATGTGGACGATGAAGAAATCAAGTAAATGAGATGATGTATGTCAGGTCATGGCATGGCATGAAGATTTACAAAAGAAAGCGGACGGAAATATACATACAGCTCTTCAGCACAAATATAGAGGTTATCATGACCAAAAACATCCAGGGATGAGTCTGCCTCGTCACCGGACCAGGTCAACTGGTGGCTGTGTCTGCGATGGATATCGATATGCCACAAATTCTCTGTCTTGTTCGACCCGCTCTTCGATGGCTTTCCGAGAAGCAATAGACAACCGAGGGCCTGGACGAGGCATCGAGTTGATGTATGCAGAAACAAGACCGTCGTCATTGGGGTCAAAGACGGGAGATGCCAGACGAGGGAACTCGTGTGAACTGTATCCGTTCGTGTCCAAAGCGGTGGTCGACTTCTTACCCAACAGCGTAGAGAGGGCAAATCTGCTCTTGCGTTTGGTGGGCGTAATAGGTATGGCAGGGTTTTCCTCGATGTCCCCAAGACGACCCAGAGACCCACGAGATACGCCAAACTCACTATACATCCCATTGGGGGCCCTCGTACGATCATGACCACCACTCGGTGGCATTGTCTGAATGCCGAGTGTAGGGCGCGTCCCTATTCCGTTGAATGATTGTCGTCTCGATTCATTCCGGAATGGTGCATGGGGTGGCGTAAGATCTTGCACGTCTTGTCCAAGGTGACGGAGATCATATGTCGTATAGAGTGTCTGTGGCCTCACATCTCCACTGTGCTGCGCTCGGAGCTTCACTTCTCCAGGGAGTGGAGGGAGCGACTTTTCTCTGGAAAGGGTTGCGTGACGCGGGGATGCCGACTTGGGCAACGTCATGCCATTGGTGGAGGCAAACGTCGCTTGTTGAAGTTTCTGGCGCATGTCCGGTTCCGATGTGACAGGATGGATGGACACCCTTGGTCTCCCATTCTCATCCGGGGACATGTCAAGTACCTCCTTCTCATCCGTTTGCCCACTGTTTTTCCGGTCATTGCCATCGCCGTTGCCGCCTGGGGGGCGCGATGAGGTTGGTGACGGAACAAGACTGGTTGGAGCCGTGGAAGGTGACATACCAGCGGACGAGAACCCACCATTTCGTGGGGACGTCGTTGATGGTAATGAAGGCGTCGAGGCGTGCCGGCCTCCGGTACCACCGAGATGTTCCCCAGGACCACGCTCGACAAGATAAGACAAGGGTGGAGGCGGTGCTAGGGGAGAATCATCATCGTGACGGTCCGTGGACCGTAACGAGTCACGAGGAACAGCGGGGGTTTCATCTTTGTGCGATGAGCTTCCTTTGACGAGTTTCCAAATCTTGGCAAGGCCATTGCGTTTCTTCTTGGGCTTTTCATCGGCCACTGTGGTGGACGTCTCTTCCCCATTGGTGGTTGGCGGCCACAATTGACTGTGCCTTTGTGTGGACAACGTGCTTCTCTGGCCAACCGGTGAGCGAAGATGGGGGGGATTCGCTTCGCGTTGCAGTGCCACACTGAAGCAAGTGATTGATGAGCGCACAGCCGCCACGACCAACCGATAAAGAAACAAGGACTAAACACGTACTGCATATCAATCATACTTCCCGAGATCCCTGAAGGAGCCAAACTATCTTGACTTCGCCACGCAGAGCTCAGGTTTCTGAACCCAAAGAATCGCGACCGCCTAGGTGACAAGGAGCCCGGGCTATGTGCATCCGAGAAAGATGCTTGGGAATACACCTGTCCCAAACTCGGTTGAACTTCGATTGGCACTGTTAATGAGCTCGCGGGCCGCATGCTGATAGCAGAGTACCTCGAGCTTTGGACCGGACCAAAGCCACTGTCCGTCGGCGGTACTACGCTATGCGAAGAGTAGAGCGACGTGACGTCCGCCACCGAACCTCGAGAAGACTTGCGTGGCCGACTACGCTCACGTTTCTCATGTCTCCGTCGACGCTCCTTCTCCTCCCTTTCTTCACGCCGGACATCGACGTGTTCAACGATGAGCCCATTGTCAAGGAGAGTGATGTCGCGAGATACACTGCGAATGTGGTGTGCACCAACTCCATTGGGTGTGGTTGTGACACGAGGTGGCTTGAGTTTGAACGCGTTATCATCCACCACACTGAGGTCATAGGCTGACCGGCGAAGTTGAGTGTATGTATCACGAACGCTATTTTCGAGTTGCAACGATTCTTGCATGGCACGCGCGTGAGCCAGAGCTTCGGCTTCGAGCAGCGACCTTTGAGCCTTGACATAAGCATCGACAGTCTGCTGTCTAGAAGTCGGTTCTTTTGGTGTCTGAGGCCACGGTATGTGAGTATCTTTTCAGCGTAAAACCTGGTAAGCGTACTCACCATGGTCACCCACAATTTCAAATTTTGCTCAGTCAAGCGCCCGCCTCTGGCGCGATGTCTAGAAGAACATTCGGATGGTAAAATCCCAGCAGCCTCTTCCTCTTCCTCTCTTCTCAGCAACTCCTCGTACAGTGCATCGCTTTCCCTTTCCCATATACCCGGACCAACGACGACGACATCGGCCATGTCTTGGTCTCTCATTGCACACTCGACACATATCTCTTCTGGGGGCTGCGGGGGGTTCGGGGAAAGGATTGGATTGATCGGGTCGGGGGTGGCCGCTGTGGGAGTGATATAAGTGGGGTGTTGGGGATAAACACGAGGGTTTGATGATATGGGGATAGCCAGGGCCGGGCTGTACGGTCTCGGGGATGATAGGCCATTTGCGGAAGGCAGTCTGGAAACCGCAGCGCCCTCTGGTAGAGGGTATTTGGACTGACGTATAGCCGCGGGAAAAAGAGAGGAGGATATATCGCGGGCGCCGGCTGGTGGTGATGGGGGAGGATGGGTGAATGACTCTCCAAAGGACTTGAAAGAGTCGTTAAACAACTTGGAATCGGTGAAATTGGAGCCATTGAGCAAGGGAGTGGAGGTCCCGTTGTTCTGATAGTTGTTATTATTGTCATCAAGGCTGTATCGCTCGAGCGGACGACGGGCGTTTGCTGGGATGGCATAAGAAGCAGCGGTTGCTGAAAGGAACCCTTCAGTGTCAGAGGGATGCGACATGTCATGCTTTTCGTCGTTGAAAGTTCGTCTGTCGTTCGTGGGTTCGGCCATATGTGATTTGGAAAAGCCTACAGCTGCCGACGGCGCTCTTTGGGAATCACTGGAGGGGTCATCCCGAACCTGTGTACCACCCGAAGTAAAAATCATGGAGGGCGTCCTGTTCGTAGATTTTGAACTGAGGGAAAGAGATGGATATCTGTTGTCCTTGAAGTCGAGATCTGAAATGGCAAGGCCGTGTTGGAAGAAATTGAGATGGAGGTTCGGAGAAAGCGGAGAGACTGTTGAATCTTGTCGTGCAGGTTGAATCGCCGAGACCGTGGCCATCGCCAAAATCAATCAGCCGGAGATAACCTGGGTCTTGAGAAGACCTCGAGGGAAAGTAAGCCAGAGAGAAAAATGAAAACGGCAACGAGGTTGTCAACTGACGCCCTGGATCCAGTAGGAGCGTTGCCGCCTCACGAAGACACAACAGAACTGACGGCTCTGTCAGAGACACTAGCTGTAGCGAGCAGGCAAGGTAGGATGGAAGGACAAGCTGTTACACTGTCTTGCTCCGAGTCTGGGCGGTGTCAACCAATTCCAACTTTGTTCAATTTCAGTATCATTTTCCCATGGCCCAAGGCACAGCGACAACCACCGTGTTCATTAAACCCTTGCACCTTCCCCAGGTTGCCCAGGGCTACTGAGAAAATTGGCGTTCGGTCCTTGGACCGTTGGTGCTGGGTCCCCCTTCGCACTTTCCATCGACGTAATGATCTTGGGGCTAGTGAGACCCCTTCGGTTGCGAGTCAGATCTCATGGGTTGGACGATCGATGCGTTCGTTTCACCCTAGCCGTACGTCTTGATACAAGACATCACGCCACCCGCCCCACAGACAGTATTCCCCACCGTAAACAAATCCAAGATGATGCTGGGTCTTCTCGATGACACTGGCAATGCTGGTCGAGCGAATATCTAATATATGGAACAAGGACAATCATGAGGCAACCACCATCTTTGAAATACGTATACGTACATAACGAGGTCCTTATCGTGCGCTTGAAACAGCCGTTCTTCGGCGGCGCGTCCGCGTAAATCCTACTTACCAATCACTAGTCACTCTTCGTACACTGCGTCCGCCGCGGCGGACATATGGTCGTCGCAACTTCGCAGAAACATCGCACATCTGACAGCAAGATCGACGGCCAACACTGCTCGTATCTAGTCGACCGGCGTGCAAGTCGCCAAGGTACCATTCCCTTGCACTTACGTTTATCAGCATGCGGATCTACACGCTTCGGTTGTTCCTGATGGGACATCCGAGTCATCTTCTGATGGGACTTTGGTGGGACCCGACCAAACACTTGCGTGTAACGGCGTCTTGTAAAACACGGCGTAACAAGCGCATCAAATCGGCGCTCAGACGGTACGAAGAGTCCGAACCGTAATTAGTACTTGACTCAGCGGCCAACCATGTAGCTGGGTGAGTCCATCAGTCGCACTGCCATCGAACCTGAAACATACCAGTACAACAAATCTAGCGTAGTAGTAATGGGAATACTAACATACCAAGGCTCGAGAACCGTGTACAATCTCAGCCTTTCGCCACTCGACCTCTCAAACAAATCAATGGAAAGAATGTGATACATCTTCGCTAGGCACACCTCCGCGTGCCCTGCCAACTCGTGCCCACCATCCATTTCTCGTCCATGCCCACGGGCCGTTGCCGAGTGTTGAACCCTGCCTGACTTTCCATTCTCGCGATCACTTCGGTTGCAGCGTCTTGGGTAACGTCGATGGTGGTTTTTGTACCGGGCTTCCGACCCGTGACCGCCGAGACATGTCGCTGACGAGGCACAAACTCGGGAACGTCACGCAGGTTCCGAACTGACATCGGCTTTCGGGTTGGTGGGGTAGGTGGAGGTGGAGGCGCTGCTGGTAGCTCTTGTTTCTTCAGCACTGGTGTCCCTGCCGGTGCAGCGGCTCCAAGTTTGGAGTGCAGACCAGACAAGGGACAGTGTGATATTCCCGAGCCTGACGGCCTTTCTGCACAGACATCCGACGCTTGCGATGGCGATGAGGGCTCTGCGGGCGCGCGACTACGGCAAGCTTGCCCCGCGCATTTTTGGACAACTCCGGACGCCCATCGTTGAATGTCCTCGCGGGTGAGAGGACGGAAATTCGCAGGAACTCTGGCGTCATTACCGGTGGTATCGTCGTTCGATGACACGTGCATGACCATACTGACGTCCGCCGCAGAATCATCGGAAATCAGGAAGTCCTCGTAGGAGTGAAGAGCGATGCAGGCTGCTCTTCTGGACCCAGCAAGATTCAATCCCGACTCGCTATTAGCATCGATTGCGGCAATGAGGTCGGTCCCGAGAATGTGAGGCAGTATGCTTTCGTCCGCCGAGGAACCGCTGGAAGACTGAGAGTCGCTGTCCAACTCCGAGTCACTGTCGGATGTAGAGGAACCATCGATTGCATCATTCCTGCATCGAGCTCTATACCTACGATTACGGAGACTGGCGCGGGCGAGAACACCAAGTCGGCGTCTATGGCTCGGATATTGACCCTGGGCGGTTTCGACGAGGAAGTTCTGCCTTTGGGCTCCCGAATTGGCGCCAGTAAGGAACGAAGCACGCCAGTACCCTTCAAGGGTAGTGTAGGCAGCCCGTGGCCTGGTCCCCTCAAGCAGCACTGCCGGATCGTGCACGAAAATGTGTGGAGACATTGGTCCAGTACCCTGGTCGTGTCCAAAACAGCGTCCTGCGGACGAAATAGACACCGAGGGATACCGTCTGATGACGGACTGAGGAATGAACTCCAAGCTTTCAGGACGCGGCTTTGTGAGCTAAATTTCAATGGTATTAAAATTGCTTTAACGAACCAACACCAACACTTACAACTTCAACCTTCTCCCCGGCGGGTGTGCGTCCCACCTGCGCGCTTTGTTCGGTCTCCCCACGGCCAGCCTCGACTCCATCGGAGAGGCCGAAAACGATACTATCCGTGACAAGGGTGTGACGATCGCCGATTATGACGTTCGGTGGGTTCGATGCCGCATTCTCGTCCACCGGCTGACCAGAGGTGACTATTAACTCTTTATGCCACTCTACGAATGCAAAGGATGACATACCACATAAGTAACATCCTCGCATATTTCCAGGCGCGCCATTGTGCTCGAAAGATCGGAAGTGACAAGCTGACCATCCTCTTCGATTGGCTGCTCATCATCAGCTTCGGACAAAAGAAAACATATCGGATACATACCACCCCAGATTCTTGTCCATCGATTTCTACCATAGAATGCTCTTCGAGAACAGGTCGTTCCGTATAATGGGTCGTAGCGTATTCGTCTCCCTTATCACAGTCCGTCAAGACAGCACCTGTGGTATCGAAAAAGGCGACCTCTTCTGCGTCCGGGACAGGAAGGGGAATGTAAACGGGTCCCCGATCTTCTCGCGCCAGCAAATGGTTGATATTAGTGTTCCTTCCAATGGAATCAAAGTCCAGGGAACCGCGGATTTGGAGAGGAATTTGGTCTGTTTTCTCGGTCGATAGCGGTGGTGTAGAACGTGGCGCATGCTGGGAGTCGACATCAAAAGACTCTGCGATCGCGGGAGATACGGATTCGACGGTTGCACTATAAGTAAGGGGTGACCCCTCACGTTCTCCATCGCAGAGCGATAGCGAAGCAGGAGGTGGCCCCCCCACATGTATATCAACTAGCTGCGTGACACTCGACTCGCCGTCCGACGAGCTTATTTTCTCCTGGGTTTTTTGTGCATCAGCGAGCGCACACGCATGTGCATGAATACTATCAAGTACAGGTCGTCGCAAATGGGGCAGGATAATGGCGATGTTTGCGAGCGTCAGCCCGATGCTCGCGATGCCGCTTAGGATGCGGGAGTCGGGGAGCGCCAACCCCAACATCACCAGAGATGGCGGGGAAGCCATGCCTATCTGGTGTAGCCATGTTGTAGTCGGCGCGAAACTGTAAAGACCTGCTCTGAAATAGTTCATTGTGCTAGATCGGTGGACATCAGCACGCGCGTCAGACAGAAGGAGAGACTGGCCAGTGCAGAGAAGACGAACGATTGAACGACAGTTTGGAGGACTGTATATTCCTTTGTATTCACCAAGCGTGTCATCGTGCGCGTCACATCACGTGGAGAGAAAATCAACGCTTCAACTGGTAGATAGAATGGCAAGTCGATATCGACCGCATCGCATTGACTGGTCCTGCCCGATACAAATATGGTAAGATGCAGTGTAAAGCCTATTCTGCGGCCCCATGCATTAACCACGATCGGCGCTCGTGATTGGTGTTGGTCGCCATCGATGAGTGGACCAGGACGTGTATTGAAGTGGGGGAGAGGGTCAGCCATGGTAAGCACATATAGTACAGAGCTGATGCTAGTCTGCGTCCAATATAGTAATCCTACACTCCAAGTCGCCAAGACGAATTACTTGCGGTACCTGTCAAACATGAAACGAAGTGGATGGTGAAAAGAGAAAAGATAGTCACCACAATACGCTCTTCCTGTTTCTCCTCATTTTCCGAGGAAGCTGAAGCATGCCATAGAGGAGTGCTTCGGCGGTAGGGGGGACACCCAGGCACGTATATATCGACCGGCACGATACCTACCACAGTCAAGGGTGAGGAGTGATCAAACACGAAATGGAAAAGGTACTTACGACCACACCCTCTAACAACAGCATAAGAGTGGTGATAGTACCCACCACCATTGGCGCATGAACCCATGGAGATGACCCATCTCGGATCTGGCATTTGGTCGTACACTCTCTTCAAGGCGAGAGCCATTTTGTTGGTAAGGGTTCCAGCGACGATCATGACGTCACTCTGACGAGGACTAGCACGGAAATAGAGACCAAGACGATCCTGGTCGTACCGGGAGGCGCATCATTCCGACAGCGCAGCAAGCGAGACCAAAGTCGTAGGCCACATTGGGCCTTGACGAGCCCAGTTGACGAGTTTGTCGAGTGTAGAGAGAACATACCCTGGTAAGGGTAAGAGACGGGAATGGAGATGAGGTGGTGAACGTACCGGCCTTGTTGTTCGGTGTTTCAAGACTGAGTCTGTTTGAGCCGCGGATGGCAGAGTTTGAGGGATGGACAAAACGGGAGGCTAGGGGATGGTTGAGCGGAGGAGAATGAGCAAGTTGAAAGGGCATGCCGTAGATTCCGAATGCAGGGCGGAGGGCTGCAATGTGGGAGGCTGGGAGGAGAGGTCGGTTGACGCATTCGGAGAAGGCACAGAAGATGTACCTTTCGCTCCCGGAAAAGCGAGCGACATGTCGGGTCGAACGCGGGCAAGGAGGGGGTTGATAACCATCGGGTTTTGAGTCCATCTATGTTGCATTTGGACGTGCCCGCGTCTCGCCGTCGGAGGATGTCGTAGCATTCGTGGCACCACGAACATTTTAGTTGTGCTGCAGATAAGCATACAGGAAGACTAATTTGGACCCGTTATGTAAGCTGGGGACTCGATGGCAAGACACGACATAGCCTGAGCAGATACGAACGAGCCAAGGTGCAACATACTCCTATCACCACGCCACGCCACGATGCATCGATTTTCGGGATCCCGGTTGAGCCAGCGAGCAGATAGGAATGCTGACCCCTAATTGCTAAAGGACGTGCGGTGGACAAGGAAAGAGGATCAGATCAAATATACGCAAATACAGAGCGGATGCTAATCTACGATCAACGTTCCTCCTGCGTCCATTCTCTCTGCGTTCTCCACCATGAATTACTTGCGATACCTACCAAAGATGAAATAAAACGACAGGAAAGAGAGATGGATACTCACCACAATACGCTCTTTCTGTTTCTCCTCATTTTCCGTTGAAGCTGAAGCATGCCATAGAGGAGTGCTTCGGCGGTAGGAGGACACCCAGGTACGTATATATCGACCGGTACGATACCTACCGGAGTCGAGGGTGAGGGGTGATTAAACACGAAATGGCAAAGGTACTTACGATCGCAACCTCTGACGACTGCATAAGAGTAGTGATAGTAACCACCGCCGTTGGCGCATGAACCCATGGAGATGACCCATCTTGGCTCTGGCATTTGGTCATAGACTTTTCTCAGTGCAGGGGCCATTTTGTTGGTAAGGGTTCCAGCGACGATCATGATATCACTCTGGCGGGGACTGGCACGAAAGACGACACCAAGACGGTCCTGGTCATATCTGGCAGCAGCCATGTGCATCATTTCGACAGCGCAGCAAGCGAGACCGAAAGTCATGGGCCACATTGAGCCTTGACGGGCCCAGTTGACGAGTTTATCGAGTGTAGAGAGAACATACTCTGCCCAGGGGAAGGTAAGGAACGCAAATGGAGACAAGGCAGTGGGACATACCAGCCTTGTTGTTCGGTGTTTCGAGACTGTGCTGGTTTGAGCCACGGATGGCAAGGGAGGTGATAGGTTCCGTCGGAGAAGTAGTTGAAGTAGGTATGGGATCTGGTGCATGGACAGAATTCGAGGCATGCACCAAACGGGAGGCTACGGGACCGTTGAGCGGAGGAGAGAGTGAGAACGACAGGACACACCGTGGATCCCGAGTGCAGGGCGGAGTGCAGCACGAGAGACTAGGCAGAGGTGAACAAACACGTTTAGAGACGACACGGACGCGCACCTGGCGCTCTCAGAGCAGCGAGGGACATATCGGGTTGGATGCTGGCTCAAAGACACGACGGACGAAAGATGCGGTCGCGTATTCCCACGGATGACCCCCCATGGTGGGGTTACATCACCACAAACGGATAATTTGCCCCTGGAGAGTGATAACCTTCCTTGGTCGGTGAGAGATCGACGACATGTACTCTGGACCCGTCGATGCAAGTCGCGTGGAGCAGTGGACGAGTGGAACGTGCCCGAGTTGGTCTCTCCTCCTCTCCTCCTCCCCTTTCTCACGACCAAGCGAGCTAGTCCAGACCCTCAGTACGTATAAGAATAGGGCCCGTTTTCCCGACCCTCTCTGTGGTCTTTCTTTTCTTTTTTCTTTTTCCCACTCACCCACTCTCTCGTGCGCGGTATGCTTGCCTTCTTCAAGTCCCCAAGTCCCGCCTCAAAGCAGCCAAAGTCCTCCATGGCTGGCGAGAGACAAGGTGATGTCCCCACCACAGACATCGTCGTCGAGTCCACCCCCGCTCAGAATGACGCCGACGAGCCGGAAAGCAGAGTCTCTTCTGCGTCTATACCTACCATAGACTCCGCGCCCACCGTCCAAGGGCTGTCCGTCGACTCTCCCTTGTTCCATCCTCGTTCCATTCCTCTTCCCGACTCTCCCAATCCCGCTGCGTCCCTTGTCCCCCCCTCGCCAACTAACGCTCAGGACTCTGTCGCCTCCGTTCACAGCCGGTCTTCTGTTCAAGACAGGCCATTCCAGAGCCAAAGTCAGTCCGCGTTGCCCTATTCCCCTCCGGGTGTAGACTCGACCGCCAAAGATCCCCGTCGCTTTTCCTTTCCTTCCTTTGGTTTTCTTCGCACCGATGCAAAGCAGAACAAGCCTCGCACCATCCCCCCTCCCCTCCAGTCACAAGCCACGGTCTCAAAGGCGACGGAGAAAAAGTCCAAGGCTGGTCGCGCACTCGCCGTTCTCATGCTCGGATCCGTAGTGTCATCTGAAAAGCGTGCAAAGGAATCCGCGACCGTCGTTCGCTCTGTCATCATCGGTGATCACAACACCGTGCCCTACTCCAAATCGAACAAGACAAAGCCTGTCTCCAAGCTCGATGTAGCTCGTGTCAAGTCCCAGCTTCTCGATCCAAAGATGGCACCCAAGGTGATCACCCAGCTTAGGGCACTTCCCGCGCATCCCAACGATACCGCGACCAACATCAACGTCCCCATTCATGCTGTTTGTCTAAACATGCTCGATGGCGATGTTCATGAGCAATACTTTGCCGAGCTTCAGTCCGTTGCACTGGCCTCTGCGTCAGCTGTATCCACCGCCCTAGCCGATCTGCACCTCGTCGACCTTGTCACCGCCCCAAACATGGGATTCGGCGCACCAGTCACGGCTCAGGGTCTCTTTGCCGGTGCAGTTCCCACAGCGGAGACGGTGATCGAAGGCCTCGAACAAATCACACCACAGCTCATGGCGTTGGGATACGCCACAGGCAAAGTACTACTTCCTGACCACAAGGGCGTCATTGTCCCGACAGACAGACTCTCCGTACTGACATGTCAGATTCATTCCACCTCTCTTGTTTAACCCACTCACATCTTTGCTTCCAATACAGATTGGTGGGGCTTCGAAATCTGCCTTCCTCCTCCAACTATGGCCTATTTGGAAGCGGCCGAATACCCCGGCACTGCGCTCCTCAACCTGCTGACAGCAATCTCTATTATCAGCGGGGGCGTACGCGAAATCCTGCCGTTTATTCGCCACATTGCCCAATTTGTTCAAACTGAATTCAGAATGATCAAAGGGGCGGATAAGGGGAAAGGTGTCGTTTGTACCGCAACTTGGCTCTTGCCAGTTGCCCTTTCTCCCCGCGCTTGGGATTTTCCTGATCCGCCACCTCACCACACAGAGATAGGGCCTGCCGGACAAAGCACGCCAACGTCCCCGTCTGTCAGACGGTTTTCCGCCACCCTTGCAACACCGAAGCCTTCCACGGAGGTTTCCAATGGGGCTCCCCGTTCTTCCTCCGCCTACTCTGCCGAAACCAGAGACGAAGAAGAATCCCGTCCTGTCATATCCAGTGAACCGCCCGTTCTCCCAGAGCTTGTGGTCAGCTCTCCTGGATCAATCGATGGTGCGCCGCCGGAGAGTGTAGGTGGGCACATTCGCAATGCTTATGAGAAGGTACAGCACGATGGGGTAGCCACCGCACACTGATGTAGCGACACTTGTCTTGCTACTCGCCACCGAGGCCAACGTGCCACTCCCAGCAAGCTTATCCGCCCTTTAATCTTTGTTTGCCACGAACCCGTTATGACCTTCCTCCGTCCTATAGCTCCCACTCGTTTTGCTGCTGTCGTACAGACTCGTCACTCATCCGCTTCATACCCTACTATACATCAGGTCTACTTTTCCGTCTGGGACATCTTGACCTTTTGACAACATACCTGTTTATAATGCGGGCCCACGAATACAGCCATCCTATAGCTCACTTTGTCCAGTAATCAATCGTTTGCGCCTATCCCGTCTTGAAATTCACCATCCTGCGTTTTGAGTGACAGGTGAACACTAGCGGTGATCTACCTAGTTTGCCTGCCCAGTAGACTGAGGCAGACCGAAATAGCGTAGTACTAGATCCATCTTGGCTATATACGTACTCTACCGACCAAGTACTCGCCCCGATGATCGCCGACGCAGCTGATCCGGGTCGAATGATGGCCATATGGTCCTAACGACTTCCCAGCCGAATTGGTCAGTCTAACCTAAAACTTCGAGGTCGGAAGACAATCGTCTAATAATATCATGGTTCGCGATCAAAGCATAGATTCATTGATCATGATCATGATATTGTCTTGTCAGCAGTGTGGCGACCAACTCTCCCCGTAACGTTCACGTTCCATCGATACCGTATCGCCTTGCAATGGTTCTATTCGTGCTCGTCCAGCGTTGCAAGGGCGCAGGCAGCAGACCACAGCGGCCCATTGCGGTAGACTTTAGAAGGACCCTTGCGCCTTGAGGTGAACGATCTCTACACCGCCAGAGGTCACAAAGTGTCGTCTGACGGACAACAACATCCGGATGAGGGACTGGTCCTTTCGTGCTGATTCTCGAATCCTCGATACCTCATTCATGGCAAGTGTTGATAGAGGTTCCTTGTTCGTTACATAAGAGATAGAACAGATCTTTAGTCACCTTCGGTCATAAGCCAAGTTGCAAAGTTGTCCAAGCGCTGCTTTTCGGCCTCGTCTGAATCCCCTTCGATGTCATCCCCAACACCACTTCGCTTGAAGTGCTGTTTGCCAACGTAAAGCGACGCTTCGATGCGTCTCCCGGCAAAAAATCGGCCATTCATTTTCTGCAGAAACGGTCGACTGAGATCCCGATACTGTAACTTGGAGAACCTACCAGTATACATGCTTGGGCGCTCACAGGATCCCTGAATTTGACCGTCATGACGCCCTCCGACTCTTTCTGCAGAGGAAAGGGAAGTGATGAGTGAGAATCACGCAGCAATAAAGGGCACCTACATCGTACAACACCACATTCGTCACTTCTCCCAATGTTGAGCACTCTTCGCGAACGTCCTCCTTGAGATCAAGCAAGAGGGACGTGTCTTCGTCAAGCTCCTTCAGAGAAAACATATGTTTCAAGACAACGACCCTGCTATTCCTGTTGGGCAAAT
>JBBPLN010000502.1:0-18960 GCA_038089815.1 Sutorius eximius | reverse complement strand
TCATATAGTAGGTGATGTATAATGTTGCTGACTGATTTGAAAATAGTGGGTCCTCGATGTGGGGTGACCAGCGCACTGACAAGAGTTAATCTCTGATGGGGAGTCTGCAAGAAATCATGCTCACGGTGTTTTGGTACCGAGTCTACCCATTCGACCATTGCATGATTCAGCTGTGCCAAAACCTCCTGCCACCGCGGACGCGCGGCGCTGAAAAGTAACTTTGATCTATCAAGTGCGTACTTACAAAACATGTCAGCCAACAACGCATTACGGGATGGGAAAACGCACAATGGTTCTCAGGGCATATGCCGCAATCTTTGTCAATTTGAGATGTGAATTAAAGGCGGCTATCGTTGATGGCTTTCCATGAGGTTGCTGAAATGCCTTTTCAGGGTCTTCTGTTTCCCAGTACTCGTCGTCGACTTCCAATGGAAGTTCTACATCGAACCTTGACAAAGGGTCAGTCGCAGCGTGTGACCGACGGTGGGTCAGCCCTTACTCTTCCTCGCCTGAACAGCACGGCCGGCACAAGGCACCGCTTATCGTTCTATCCTGAAGGACAAGAACCCAAAATGCCCTTTTCCACAGTTCTCCTTCTACGGTCGGTTTATCCCCGTATATTTTCTTCCGATGTGCTCCGACATCCTGTGCTTTACGAAGACCAACGCTAATGAAAAGCCATGCGACGGGGTCAAATGCTGTGCCTCGCAGGAACATGCCAAGCAGCTGTTTGGTGAGAGAGTCAGCAAACCAACGTATCATCGGTGTTTGATCACTCTGACCGCAGTAGTCTGGACCTCGAATAGACCAGGGGGATTGAAAAGACTGAGGGAACCACGATGGATATCTGTGATCGTGAATATCTAAATGTGCGGCGGCAAGGCGACGACGCACCAACCGCGGCATTAAAAAATCGCCAACCAGCGCGCTGCCACCTATGTTCCTCAGTGGACCTTTTGGCCTGGGGAACGTTGTATTTACTGTTATCAAGGACGCGGGGATCGTCACTCCAGCGGCTCGCGACAGCGAACATGGATAGACAGAGACATCCAAACCATGCATCCTTGCGCTGCAAGCCTTCCCTCCACTGCCGTTCAAACGTCGGGCGGTGAAATAATGGGAGAAACGGGTTGATGTTTTCAAAGTATAGTTTGACCAAGGTTTCAGCAAGGTCCTGGCGTGGAAATTCTTCAGCGACTGAATGGGTGAGGTCTTCAAGTCGATGCTGAAGGCCTTCAAACGCAAGTTCCCACTAACAGGGAAACCAGATCAGCAAGTGGGGGAATACGGGATCAAGTGCTAAAACAGGATCGAGACTCACGGGAGGGGTAGTCCAAAACTCTGGGCGACGAAATGGTGCAGCATTGATCGGGCTGGTACTATCGCGACTTGAGCGACTGCGGTCGTCTCTACCAGTGACACGGTTGACGTGTTCGTCCCTCAGCCTCCGGGTCGGTTCGATGAGCTTAAAGCAGCTGCTCTTGCCGTGAAAGCGAACTTGATTGTCGACCAAGGGACGGTGATCTTGAGTAGGTTCTAAGCCGCGGATCGTCAAACGTTTCATTCCGCGCGAAAGGCTGAGTTCTCCGACTTCCTCACTGTCCGAGGAAGGATGTTCATCAGAAGACAAATCTGTATCACTCCGGGGGGTCCTTGTAGAACGCAAGCTATGGGAGCCAGCATACGTGGCATTGTTCGCGGCCTTGGAAGAGGAGAGGAGATTGGTCTGTGCAGATATGGAAGGCGAACCCGTTGGTCTGGACGAAGACGCGGAAGGTGATGTTGATTTTTCGTCAGGTGATGTGCAACGGGTGGGTTCAGGGTCAGTTTTCCAAGAGTCTCGAACGACATGGGGACCCAGCTCCTCGGAGAAGTTGCCATCAGGACGGAGCTATGCAGAATGTTAGAATATGTTCCGAAAGCCAAGAGAGACGGAGCGGGAATAAACGGAAAGGGGGATCATGGGGTGGATTACGGAAAGGCAGGTCGTCCCGGACCGAAATCAAGGGCTCGCAGAGGAAGGAAGTATGCTGTGCGGCAAAACGCGCAAAAAAGTACTCACGCGCTTGAGAAGTGTCTCCATCTTTTCCAACCTGTCCTCCAAGCTAGTGATGTAGCTACAAACGGGACGTCAAGCCCGCCAAGCGATGCTGGACAAGTACTCACGCCTTTGGAGGACCTCTGGGCTTGGAGGCCTCGCTAAAGATAAAGACATCAGGGATGGATGAGAGAGTACGTGGAGCACGAACACATAAGAACAGGTTTTGCGATTCTGTATGCAGTTCGTGCAGACGTTATCTGGCATGCGGGGACCATCGCACTTTGTCTTCCTACGACGGCACGCATCGCATGCACGCTCGATCTTGCGTTTCTTGTAAATGGTGTCCTGAGAGAAATGGGCGGGGTGATGTATTGGGATCATGGTGGAATGAGAGAAGGAAGAGTCGGCGATTTCTATGACGTTGGTGGCGGCATGAATGGTGTGAGAGTAGTAGGGTTGCATGTGGGGCAGAGGGAGAGGAAGTATTTCGATCGAAAACGGGGTCAAATATACCGCTCGATCAGCCGCGTCGGGTATTTTACTCATTTAGTTTCTCGGTCGGAGCTTCAATCATCTTGGGGTCTCGCTTCGGTGCCGTCACGTTTGTGGTGACCGTGCCTGACTTGTGGGAAAATAAATAGTCAGCCTTTTATCCAAAAATACACTTTTTCCTTACAGATTAATATACGCTTTTTCTGGTGTGACTCGACAATGTCACTCCGCCTTCTTCGGTTCGGTCCGTCCGTTCGACGTGGTCTCGCATCGGCCTTGAATCGGCCATCTCCCCCTCCCCTTCCACGCGAAGAACAACGCGAGTTTGAGGAACTCCAGCGTGCAGCCCAAACACCCCTCGCATCGGAGGCGGAGCTCGCCCTTCACCCCGACGCGAGAAAGCCCGTCAAACCCGACTTTGAGGGCGACACCCACCCCGTCACGGGCGAGCGAGGTGGCCCAAAGACCGAGCCCGTCCGAAAGTGGGTCACGGACGATGACGGGGACTGGAGTTTCAAGGGTCGTGTCTCCGACTTTTAGTTCAGGTGCTTGCTGTCCTCTGTTCGTCACTGTCCCGCTCACAGGCCTACGATAGCCCCTTGAACGTAATAAAAAAACCACGCCACCATGTCGTTTTGGTACATTATCAGTTATGAAACGAGAGCGTTACATATACACAGGACGCGTCGTCATTTTTTTGGCCCCGCAAAGGATGGACTCATCATCGCCTGATTCCCCGAGCTGCAGGCACACCGCGACCGCGACGAGCTGTAAAACGAGATGGTTAGTATGTTCAACCACACATGCTCGCCACAATCACCGTTTGCTGCAAACAACGTCAACATGTCGCCATCGCATGGCATGAACAGGATCAACGAACCTCGCATAATAGTAGCACGTCCACGCGCTGTGCCAATACCGCGCCCCCGCATAGCATTTGGACCAACCCGTTTAAACCTGTCGATTTTTAGTCGCAGAGCCACGAATCGTTCCTTCCGACGTACATCGGAGCGTTCTGCAGCATATCCGGCACGATAAAGAATCTAACCATACTTCCCCTGATGTACACCTGATCTAGCTGAGAGACACGCCCATCACGCCCAGTTACAGTGATATCCTTGAGGGATATGTTGAGGTTGTCTTCAGCTGGAAGTGAAACCGTCAGGATCGTCGTGCGACACTGTACAAACCATATCACCTTCTGCAAGTTTTCCGCGATAAAGCTGACCAGTCTTGAGCTCTACAGTCACGACGTGGCCAAGAGACTCGTGTAATAGCTTGACGGGAACACCAAGACCAGCTGTCGCCATCGGTGTTGATGCTAGAGGCGTAGTGTTTATTCATGTTTGACCTACTACCCTAACGAGATCCCAATCATTATTAATCCGTCTAACAATACTCCGTGGCGGCTCTGTCTTATACTGATTAGTCGCAGTCAGTAGCTGCTGGTAGCGGTCTAACTGGACGGCCCTTTCTTTCCTTCCCGTTTGTTCACTGTACATTTCCTATCTGCTGGCTTCACTTCCCGTCCTCTCCACTAACCACGAACTAGAATTCTACAGCGTGACTTCCTCCACGGTCTGAAGAGCGTGCATCGATCACCAGTTGCGATGTCCCTTCGCGACAGGCGTTCGACATCGTCGCAGTCGCTGGCGGACGCAGTCGAAGAGGTAACCCCGAACGGTCCGCTCAGCGGTCCTTCCTCTGTGGATTGGCGAAGGCAACGCCTCCTCCGCATCGGGAATGCCACTGTCTCTGGGCCTCCACGTCACACGGGAGACGACAGTGCAACTCCCGACGAAAGAACTTCACTGCGCAACGGCTCTAATGACGATAATTACGGATCAATGCGGCCAACCCCGGGCATCCGTTCATACAGTGCCATTAACAGGCGTCGCACTCTTCCTCCGTTACCTAACCTTTCCGTTACTCGTGGAGCGTTCTCAGGACCACCCAGTCCTACGATACGTTCCCCAACGTCAATCCGGGCCACACTCTCTCGCCGGCTCTCTCAGAGGCGCATCTCTGCATACGACGCTCCCCTCGCCCGCCCAAAATTTTCCAACCCTGACGACGATATCAACGTCCGAATCAACGGTTTCCGTGTATGGTACTCCTCCTTTTCGTCCATTGACTGGCTACATGATGCCATCAAAGATTCGATACGCTTTTCGAGATTAAGGCGTAGAAAATCGCTTCGCTCCCATCTACACCTCGCGTTCGACAAGAGCCTTGGGTGGATCATTGTTACGATCGTTGGGTTTTTAACCGCTGTCATCGCTTTCCTCGTCGTACGATCAGAGCAGTGGTTCTTTGATGCCAAATACGGATATTGCACAACCGGCTGGTGGAAAGCTATGCGTTTTTGCTGCCCTGGCGCTCAAGATTTGCATTCTTCGAATGAAGCTGGGTGCCTTGAATGGGTGGACTGGTCTAGTGCGTTGACGTCGTGGGTACACCATGGGAACATCGAGACCGATTACGTGGAGTATATCAGTTATACCTTCATCGCGGTATGCGCCTTCCAACGGGTTGTATATCTCGCTGATAGATGGCTTTTATCTGATCAGGTTCTGTGGGCGACAGCGTCATGTCTTCTTACCATATATTTGACCGCGTCGACGTCGTTCACTACCCGCAAAGATTCCGGAGTCTTGTCTTCGCGGTTTGATAATGCAGATGACAAGCATTCTGTCTCTCCGGTGAAGCGCAAGACACTCTATTATGTATGTCCGAGAATCCGCTGAATAAGCCAAACAATCTTAGTTTGAAAAAGGCAGCAGGCAGTGGTATACCAGAAATCAAGACGATTCTTTCAGGTCCTTATTTCTCCACTTCGTGCATCGACTCTATTTTTACGTCACATGCAGGCTTTGTAATCCATGGATACCTTGGCGGACGTACGCTGTTTACAAAGTCGTTTGGTTTAGCACTCTCAGTTGGCTCCGGCCTATCGCTTGGTTGGTCCTATGCCGTAGTTCGTTGACGCCTCTTGCTGACGTGCCTCCAGGGAAGGAAGGGCCTTTTGTTCACATTGCAAGCTGCATCGGCAACATTGTCAGCCGATTTCACCGCAAGTACGAAAATAATGAAGGTCCGTCTTCTCTTTTCAGCCACAAGCCGCGTCAGCAACTCATTCTGTGTAGCGAAACGGCGCGAAATCCTCAGCGCAGCTTGCGCGGCCGGAGTCGCGGTCGCCTTCGGAGCACCCATTGGAGGCACGTTGTTTAGTTTGGAGGAGGTCTCATATTACTTTCCTCCAAAGGTGCGGCTTCGTTGCGACTAGTTGCTGCTACTGGCTGACATGTCACTACGTTCAGGTGATGTGGCGAAGGTATGGTTGTCCGTTTTCGGTAAAACGTGTTACGACGTACCCTTTGTTAGCTTTTTCTGCGCGATGATAGCAGCCATCACCTTGAGGTTCCTTGATCCCTTTGGAACCGGAAAGCTTGTACTTTTCCAAGTTACCTACGACAAGGTATATTTTCTACAACCCGTCTTGGATACATTTCTCTGATCCCTGTAGGACTGGCATGCATATGAGCTCATTTCCTTCGTGCTTTTGGGTGCTTTCGGAGTACGTCCTCTTCTTCCTCACCGAGCTATTATAAACCCTCGTCCAGGGAATATATGGTGCATATTTCTCCAAGCTCAACTACCGGTGGAGCCGTGATGTTCGCAGTAACACCTGGTTAAAAACCCATCCCATCCTAGAAGTCGTTCTTGTAAGTCAAAAAATGAACCCTTCTGGTGATCACTGACAATATTAGGTTACCCTTGTCACTGCAATATTTTGTTTTCTGAACCCTTACACCCGTATGGGAGGGACAGAGCTCGTCTACATCCTTTTCTCTGAGTGCCACACGGACAGCACGAACGATCGTTTGGGTCTCTGCGTCCCAGACCCACGAGATCTGCAACAAGTCTGGCCTGTCGTTCGAGCCATTTTGGTAGCCATGTTCATGAAAGGCGCACTAACAATCATTACCTTTGGCATCAAACTCCCAGCGGGCATCTTCATTCCGACACTTGGTGTCGGTGCCTGCGCTGGACGTATTCTCGGTATCGCTGTCCGACATCTACAGTGGCGTTATCCGGATAGTCCTGTATTTTCCGTCTGTAATGGCGACAAGGACTGCGTGGCACCTGGGCTTTATGCCATGGTTGGTGCTGCCGCTGCGTTATCTGGTGTCACGGTCCGCATCTCAGCACGTCCAGCGTCTCTTGGGTGTCACTGACAAAGATCGCGTTCGATAGCGTACAACAGTGTCACTCGCAGTGATCATGTTTGAGTTGACTGATACCCTAACATATGCTGTCCCAATTATGCTGTCTGTCCTTGTAGCCAAGACTGTTGCCGATGCACTGGAACCGAAAGGAATTTACGATTTGGTCATCGAGTGAGCCGTCCACAGTGATGACCAGATCGATACTCAATATCCTTTCTTCTTAGATTGTCGCAACTCCCGTATCTGGATGCCAAGCACGAGTACCTTTGGTCCCACTTTTCGATTAGCGATGTTGTACGTCATTCTACCCATGTCCAAGAGAACCCCGGCCCACAAATATACCAGACAGATCGTGACGTAGACGTCATCCGAACTGATTCTCGTAGTACCGTCGAAAGCCTTCGAGACCAGTTGCAAGCACTCCTTGGTGCTGGTCAGGATGACAGCGGTTTTCCCATTCTGCGTCCCAGCGGAGACGGCGATAAATTCCGCATGGTGGGGTACATTGGCGCAAGCGAACTGGAACATGCGCTATGTTCGTCGTTCTCCATGTGGTCTCAACCCTTGCTGAAGAGATCGTTTGAAACTTTGACAGCGATCGTCGCGGAGGATGCCGACGAGGAGATCAGCTTTCAATCCAAAGACCGGGATGTCACGTCCTCGTGGATGGAGAGTAGCATCGTGGAAGTGGATGACTTGTTCGACTTTAGCGTGTACATGGACGAGGTTCGTCGGCTTTCGTCGTGGTGCTGCGAACCTGATGTATTCCAATAGGCTCCGCTCACCATTCAATCTCACGCACCGTTGGAACTGCTTCACCGATTTTTCGTCAAATTGGGGGCTCGTTATGTCGTCGTTACTGATACCGATGGAAATTGTGAGTGAATTTATTCCAAATGGTGGAATACAGTCTGACGAACCCTTACTTACAGACGAGGGCGTGATCGACAAGAAAACGTGGCTCGCATTCTTGAGTGGACTCGAGGAAAAGTAACCTGGAGCATATGCCATCCACACCATAAGTCTACAAACGGAATACATGAACTTGGATACGGTTTCATAGTGTACCAGCCGGAATGACGCGAGGCTGTACCCTCTCCTACAATTAATAGTATCATATCCCCAAGTGAACAATTTTAGCTATTTCTTGTCAGCTATACATACATACAATTTAGTTTGGATCCAGAAGTTGTTTCACCCCGGAAACTCGACCTCTTAATTATGTAATATTTTAGTTCTCAAACGTCAAAACATGGGAATATGGCATCTGCACGCTCGTATCCTCAGATAAAGCATTGATTTTATGCGCTATAAATGACCGTTGAAGTTCATGCAATGTTCTCGCGTGCTTAAAGCATTCCGAACGGTGCGGTGGATGGTGTTGTCACGCTGGACTGTACTTCTTCCGCCTTCTGGGGGTATGGGAAATCAGAATGACCCGTTGCATTGAGGGATGTTACGAATACATTGCCTTTTGTTCGTAACCTATGTGAACTGAGAAAGTAACACATTGGTAAACTCTACTGCATAATTTGCAGTCGCTCGCGTTGTCTGTTTGCAGCTGCATCAAGATTGAGGTTCACACTGAGGTTTTTTGAGGTTACTGCTGGACTTTCACTCATGGAGCCTCGCAACCCTGGCAAGCAGCCATAGCGACGACAGCAAGGACACAACGGTCCGTTGCATGTTGGAACCACCAGAAAATGGGAGGGCGAGTCAGATGGTTCGTGACAAGACCGCTGACGACGTGAACGCAAGCGCGACGAGCACTGACTAGACTGACGAGGCCAGCTAATGGGTCGCGAGATGAGCCGACCACCATCACACATGCCATACGGACGCCGCGAGACGAGAGATCGAGCGAAGCGTGCGGAGATGACTGGGTAAGTTATTCAAGTACTAATCAGACGACTTTCTTCCGTGATCCACCCGGTCATATCTTCCGGTACGTCATGCTCGAAATGTGCATTTTAAAATGTCGTTGCTTCTATGCGTCCCATGGCTTCTTGTGAACCATTACCTCACTCTTTTTTTTTTCTCCTCCACCATATCAGCGCAGTCAGGGCCATAGCTAAATTGAATCTTGATTGCTTGGTTAGCTAGCCCAGGCTCCGAAGTCAGATCTGGAAACTTTGTCTGCTCACAGATCACACCCTTGTCTACAGGTTTCATTGGCGTTCACAGCAGATTCCTGGCGCCAGCCTACCATGCTCCTCGGCCAGGCGTCTAGTACTTGGACGATTTACACCTTGCTCCCTTCTTCCCACCTACTAGGCCCAGGACCCCCTAATGAGTACCGTAATCATTGAAGGTCCCGTGATCAACCTATCACATACTGCCCGCTCTTTTCCCTCGGAATACATGTAAGTTAATGTCAGCTGCTCGTCAGATGTAGGCTTCCACCCACCTCGGATGCGAGAACTACCCCATTCGGTTTCACGAGCTCAAGACACATATAAAAGCCGTTCCCTTCAGCTTCAGACATATCCATTCAGAATGTCCAAACCAGCTGCTGGAAACTACTTCATTATCAATGAGTTCAATAGTTTTTCCACCGGAAAACCTCTTGCTCTCAATTTCGACGCGGCAAAAAATCTAGTCGCCGTCACCAACTTCGAAAGTTTGCCCACTCAAAAGGTTCGTCCGCTTTGACTTCAGAATCAGCATGTTGAGACCTTGATTTCGGGTTGTGACTTGTGTAGTGGGTTATCGACGACTTCTATGACGGGAAGACGCAAAGCGTATCTCCCCTGGTCAACCAGAGTCTCGAGATTGCAATGGGGAACAATGTCCTCGTAACGCTTCCTCCTCATAGCTATGTCTGGGCTATCAGGGATGTATTTGATGATATATACACGTGCGTGTTTTCCCCTTGTTATCCGATTTCCACACTGGAACAATGGGTCAACTTTTAGTGTACAAGATGGTGGCCAAACGGTCTTCTGGTACCTTGGGCTACCACCGCACGAGGAAGAACCCGTTATGTTTGGCTCTGGGATTGGTAGTGAGCTGCGATACTGGAAGTTCGTCCCTGCGGATGCCTGAATTACAGCAGAAACATTGCCTCTTTTTTATAAGTTCATAGCTTTGAGCCGGGTATACAAGTGTTGATATTTCCGAAAGTATGATCACAGCCATAGTGATCGACTTAGGCAGTGAGGCAACCGGCGAGCGAAATGGATGCGTCACGCACTGAAGCGCAGACACAGCAGACATTGACAAGGTCGTAGGAGGACTCCACGACATGCTGAGCGAGGGGGAGGACGAGGCGACGCGCTGAAACGCATCAGTCGAGGTCGATGCAAGGGTGTGAGAATGACCGGCAACAGCAGACAAAGAATACAGTGCACCTCAACGGACGGCGAGGACATACCAGACGGACCCCCAGACCCACCTCCACCACCTACCAGCCCATCCGAACAATCCGCACGTGAGAACAAGTCCCCAAGCGTCGAGCGCGAGGGGGAGGAGAGGATGAAGGCGAGCACCGACGCTACGCCCACCCAAGCCGAAGCGGACACATCGGGGGTGTCGTACCGCAGTCAGGACGCCAGAGGACGGCCGAAAAAGCTGTCAGAAGCGTCAGACCTTCAGCACGAGCGCACAGAGCGAATGGATGAGATAACTCACCAGGAGGGACTCGAGACGCTCTACACAGACCGGGTGATGAAACGGCCGTACCAGACGTGGTACACGGCACCATTAGATGCCTCGAACGCGATAGGAATGAGCGCGTCGGTGAGCGTGCTGTATTGAGATGTCAACCCAGGAGAGCGACCAGGCGAGGAGGACAAGTCGGGAGCCGTCGAGGCCGAAGGGCGGCGCAGGGACGTTGTGAATCGAGTCGAATACGGTGGGAGACGATACAAAAAGGGCAGCGCGCACTACAAGTCGAAATGAAACCGCTAGCTAGAAAAGCAGCGAGTCAGCGCGACCGGCGAAAGCGCACAACAACGGACATACCTGATCTGTCCCAGCCACTCCCAAGGCACCACAGAAGGCCTATAGAGGCCGCCAACCCACCGTGGCGTCGAGGAAAATTGAAACCGCGAACTAAGGAAGTTAGCTGCATTAGTAGGACAGGAAGATGTACATACCGGATCGAACATCCATGTCAAGGCCAAATCGGGCGCATCGGAAGTGTCGAGAATGGAACGCTGATGTTAGTAGGACCTCACCAAGGCACGAAATGCGAGCGTGATGGTCTTAGAGGCTACCCAGACGAGATAGCGCGCATCCACTATCAGCCACACCACGATCGTTAAAATGTGCATGCCAGTTATTTTGACAGGCAGTATCAGTTCTCCTGCATATCAGAAATGCTATGCACTTCAATTAGATTTCATGAAGTATTTAGTCTCGGATGGTGTGCAGTTTGCATGGTCCAGGTGCTGCCCAGAGAATTGATATACATACATACAATTTAGTTTGGATCCGGAAGTGCTCATGTCACAGGCCGTGTTTGATCACGTTGCAAACGAAAGCCACTAACTCACCCGCACCAACTTACGATTATAACGCCATGACCTCCCAAACGCGCCAAAGTGTTTCTGGTGGTCGTTCAGATCCGTATCAACTTGAGCGGTTGGCTGAAGAACTTGCAGCCCGCGATCTCTCGAAAACATCTGCCGGTCGATTGTCTGGCAGTGAGCACCTGACGCCACGGCCTGACTTGCCAGTATACGTCCCCTTGTCCCACGACAACGAGTTCCTGGCAGCTGAGACATTCAACATTGAGAAATTTCTACTTTCTCGCTCGTACACGTCACTTCCGGAGCTGCGAACGGAACTCAGAGAATACTTGTCCTCCCTGAAAGAGGAGTTGGTCCTTTTGATCAATGACGACTACGAAGATTTCATCAGCCTGAGCACAGACTTGCGAGGGGAAGGCGCGAGGATGGCTAGACTCAAAGCACCTCTGAATAGTCTCAGGGAACAAATACAGGTGTGTGTATTGCAGCGCACCCGCGATATAAGCTAACATCAGCAGGTTTCTCGGCAAAGTCTTCGAAATATTCAAGATGCTATCCAGGCCAAACTGGACGCGAGGTCAAAACTGCGCGATGAAAAGGTTCTATACTCGTTCTTTCCCGCGCGGGCGCGCATTGCGATAATAATAATCTCTTCCAGGCATTGCTTCACCATCTCCTCAAGATATCCGAGTCTATCACACGCCTCGAGTCTCTTTTGCTGATTTCGAAACCAAATCACGTGGAGATCCCTCCTCACCTTCCCGGAGCGACCGAGGCTAGTTCTGGGAAGTACGTTGATTCTTCAGAACTTGGAACCCCTCTGACCACTCGCGTAGGGGTAGCCGGGCCAAACATCTATCCAGAGTTGCGACAGAGTATACCCAACTACTCTATCTTGTTTCCAAGGCACGCGCGGAAAACTGTGCATACGTCGAAGAGATACAATGGGTTCGTCGATGTTCAGTTTGTTGGTGATTCGATCAAACCGTTACTCTGACAGAGCGTCGACCGCATCAGAGATACTTTGACATCCGATCTGGACCACCTGTTTTCGAGCGTATTGACGGGTTTGACTGGGACAGGTCGAGGAAAGACATCAGAACTTGAGAAGGCCAAGCTGGTCGCTGATCTGACCGAATGTTTGTGTGTTTATGATACCCTGTGCCTATGGAAGACCGCAGAAGATATAATCAAGAAGACTGTGGTCATACCATACGTCAAAAAGGTTGGTGGCATTCTGCAGGGCGATGTGCATATCTTAAATCTCCGCCTCTAGTCAATACATGCAGATGCATTGGCTGCTCCACACTCGCCCATCATACCCCACAGTCCTTTGCCGACCCGTGCGCCCCCCAGCTCTCTTCCGCTTCGAACACCATATACTCCGCATACTGCCTTCCTGTCCCAACAGAATACATTCGATTCCAAGGATGCCTCATCCCCGATACCATATCTAGAGGACTCCAACGACCCGCTGGCAAAGTTATTCAATCAAATGCTTCGATTTGTCGACCGAGATTTACGCCGAATTATGCAGATAGCGGAGCAGGTATCTGTCAGGAGCAATCCAGCACGAATGGGTGTGACACCAGCTGCTACCTTGCCAAGTAGCGTGGAAGTCACGACGAACTCTAGCGGATTTAATATAATGGCGAATGTCATCTGGCCCGAATTTGGACAGGCTATTATGGATGATTTGGGGTCCGTGGTCTTTGCTGCGGGGAAGCCAGATGAGTTTCTAAAGGTAGTCTATCATCCCATTGATTACGGTAATTTCACTCAAACGTCAGCCCGTAGCGTCATGCGGCAACACAGGCGTTTATCCATGCACTCGAATTCATAGCACCGTCTACAAAGTCAGTTCAAGCGATGAGGTCTCATCCAGTCTTTGCATCCTTCAACAAACGTTGGCAGTTGCCAATTTACTTCCAACTTCGTTGGAAAGATATCGTCAGCAAAGTAGAAGAGAGCCTAAGCACCACGGTCATCAGTCTGAGTTTCATCTACCCTGGTATGTGAGTTTTTGAGTCCTACGATTTAATATTGAATCGTACGTGCAAGGACGATCCTCGTTTTTGATGCCTCAGGCAGAGGGTGTGTGGGCTGCTATTGGTTCATGTTGGAGCGCAGAAATCTTCATCCCTGACTTGGCGTATCGTTTCTGGAGATTGACCCTACAGGTGAGAGATATTCAGCGTCGACCATTCAACATCCGCCGAAATCCTCTTCAGCTTCTCAGCAGATATAAAATTTGGCTCGAAACTGCACTTCCGCAAACCGAGGTCCCGGTGCAAGCCGCGTCTCAGACAGACAAGGTCGTTGGCTTCGTTCTAGATGAAATTCGATTTACAGACTTGATGGATTTATATTATAGAGTCGTTCGTCTACCCCACAAGCACCATCCGAGGTTATCCCGGAGAACAATGCCGTGGACGACCTTCTAAAGCAATACGCTATCATCCTTGTTGACATCAAGGTAATGATTCAGCGAGTCTTGACGCTTTTCGGGGAAGAGATCAGCTCAGCCCTCCCCGAGCTTGCTGCATCTCAAGATACATACATCGATCCTGAAGGTCCGCCTCTCCCAGTATTGGTGCTCTCTGGACGGAACTGAACTCGGGCTTTTGAAGATGCACTCAAAGAACAGCTAGACTCGTTGAGCTCTATAGCTGAACAAGTGACAAAACATATCATCCAGTTGCTATCCCGACGTGCATGCGATTCTCTTTTACCCGTACGCTCCATACCTTCTCAATTTCGGGCAATGTCCAGCAAGCGGATGCCTACGGAGCCCAGTTACTTCGTGCCCTTGATTCTTCGTCCCGTCAAGTTATTCTTCGGTATCGGAGGTTCAAGCGTCGCAGGCGATCGTTTACGAAAGGGTCTGCTCAAGGAGTCAGCGACGGAGGTATTTGACAGCGTTTGCCAGAAGTGAGTGGCTCCCTCGTGAATGGATACCGTAGCAACTAGCCTACTCACTGACTCCTCGCAGATATATCCAATATTTGACCGCGATGAGAAAGACGGAGGAATCGTTGCGGCGTCTCAAGAAAGGAAAGAAATCGACTCTGGGTATTTTCAGTGGCACAACCGTCAGCAAGGACGATGACCGTGACGAAGAACGCATTCGAACCCAGATGATCATAGACGTTGAAGCATTCGGTCAGGATGGAAAGTCCTTGGGTGTGGACACCGTCTCGGTCGAGAGTTACGTGCAACTCTCCCAGATGGTTCAAAATGAGCTTGCCGATGGTGAGTATCAATCCTGGTTCGCTGTCTCAAGACTTCTGAACGAGAAGTTCAATAGAATCGTGAGATTGCAGAGTACCTACACAATGGGGAATAGAACGCTCGTTAATAAATTAAGATACACAGCCATTAATGTTGACAGGAAGAATGGTATATAGCTGTACGAGTGACAGTTATATTGACGCTTGTCCCATCGGTGCCACCTGATCTTTCATGCGGTAACAACGCCTGGTGGCAGTGTGAACACTGATGCTGAACTGACCACCCTCTCATCTTCTCTTTCGTGTACTCTTCCACAGTATCGAAAACATCCCGATTGAGCAGCTTCTGAGAAATGGAGAGCATATCCCCATCGCTGCGATACGATTCCAGCATCCCCGTTAAGATCGTCCTAAATTCTGTGTATGGCGTACCCGGGGTTAAATCTGCGTAGAGTGCGGGATTTACCAGGCGTTTGAACAAGCGCGGGAATGAGACGGCGCGGGTAGAGCTGATGGTCACCAAGGACGCAAAAGTGTTTTGCACGAGTTCCCGTAGGTTTGAAAGGGCCATAGTCTTCAATCGATGACCGCCAGCGCCATCCGCCAAATGAAGATTGGAAATGACTTGGACGGAGTGCAACTGACTGCTAAGCAGCTGGAACCAGATGTCTTCCAGCGGGACTGCAGTCGTGGCTGACACGCTCGAGTGTTCCAAACATATGCTCGTGCCTCTTTGTCCAATCTCTCTCAGGGCGCTGACCGATTCCTCGACGTTGGTATCGTTAGAGTTTAGTTCGAGAACAGCTCGAGCGACGCTCTGTGTCAACCGCTTTTCAAATGCTTCCGCTTTCGCCAGTGCATCTCGTGGTTGACCCCGCTGATTCAGTGCCCAAAGGACTGCCCCATATGCATGGTTCTCTTCGCAGATTCGTTCTACTGCCAGCCAATCGAGGTCGCTCCGCATGCGATCTAGGGTTCCGATGACATGTGACGGCATATAGCGACATTGCAACTGGATGAAGAGTCGACGAAGTGGCTCGCTGATCTGGGGATGATCTGGAGGATGTGGTGATGTAGCACCTTCCGTATCCGAAACTTGCGAGTCGATCAAATGAAGGAGATAGTCGTAACGCCCGCGATCATCCGTTGGATCCATGGCATTGAGAGCAGTTTCGTGCAGACTGGGAGAAAACTTGTCGATCAAAGTAGCAGTAGACTGCAAGTCGAGTGCAAGGATGTGACCAAGGGCCTCCGAAAGCGCACTCTGAATATCTTGGGGTAAAACGCCGTCGTTATCTGATTTTGAGAGATCGAGGACTTGCTCGACGCAAGGAAGCAACGATGGAGTTTGCAGACTAGGATCAAGCAAGTAACTAGACAAAAGCTGTGTCCATTGACGTTCGTGTCGACGTCGGTTTTGCAAGATGCGATAAAAGCCCGCGTTTTCAAACAGGATTTCTATCTCGAAGGGGTTCTGGGGTGTGTATGCCGACAAGAGATATTCCGCAGCGAGTTGGCGATCCTCTCGAGTTTCGGGATCCGTGGAAGTGGTGAGGGATACGAGGAGGTTGTAGAGGACACGAGGGTCGATATCATCAACACGTATGTATTGGGGATACTTTGGAATGTTTCGTGCAATGAAAATGTTGATGAAGATGATGGCGGAAAGTTGTAGATCTTGATGCGATGCGATGTCCAACAAGATCTTGACGATGGATACCCTACTGATGCTGGGGGCGTCTGTAAGGAACGAGTCCTCGAAGGCGATGTCCAAAGAATGAAGGAACGACTCCGCGTCGAAACGGAGCAACAATCGGGCATAAGGGTACGTGGGTTCTGTTCCGTTTCCCGTGAGAATTAGACGACCGCCTTTGGAAGGCCAGACAGCGGACGTTCCACTGAACAGGAAGTTGTACACGTCGTGCTTAGCGCGGTCTGCTTCGTCCGGGGGTAAAGGTTCACCACTTGGATACGTCTGGCCACTGAGCACGTCGATTAGGTAGGGGAAAATCTTGTACGCATGACGAAGCGACGACGTAGTGCGTTGCACATCTGCCCCATTGGGAACCGACCGACCTTCGGGGAGAAAGGGGGGTTGACGGATAAGAGAGATTAGCTCCACTATCGGGGAGACATAGTCTTGTAGGGCACGTGTGTACACGTAGATCAGCGCGTCCCAAAGTTGATGTGTTTGACAGAGATGAATGGCCTGGTTAATGTCCAAACACAACGGGTCTATATGCCAAATCACTCGTTCAGCTAGGGCTGGTTGGCCAGCATCATCATGAAGTGCGACCAGTCGCTGGGTTATCCGGGGAGGTACAAAATCAATGGTCCCTGCGAGGACAAACGTTTCAAGCTGTTCCAAGTAGATTCGGGTTATTCCAGCGTCTTCGAAATATTGGAACAGATCCTCAAAGAGGAAATCATAGTCATCGAGGGCGATGCAGGAGCGCGCACAACTCGTGACTAGGCCTTCGAAGAGGGACGTGCGATCGACGCCCCTACCATCCGGGCTAGAATGGGTGCCATCCATCATCCTATCTTCGGAGAATGCGTAACTAGCGGACGCGGCCATCAATTCGTGCAACTTTCGCCCAAGGACCGCTTTCTGTTCTTCAGCAACATCCGGTAACCCATTACGATTACCCGACGCTTCTCCGGTATAGTATGAACGCGTGAGCTCGATCGCGCTCAGAAAATCACCCCGCTCGACCAACGTCAAGATCTTATCAGCCCAGGTGAGCATTGTACCAACTTGAAGTTCTGTGCGACCCTGCCCGATATTAATATCACGCTCGAGACCCGATGGGGGTAGCAACTAACCAAAAGGAATATCTTTCCCTTATAAGCTCGAATGCTATGAGCGACATCGCTGAGGGATTCAAAATATGGCACAGACCCGTCGGTCGTGGAAGCAAGGGATGGAGATACTAGCGCCGAAGCATTGAAAAGCACGTGCTCGATGACCTTGGGTGTACGAATGTCGTATACGTCGAGCGTGGCCGCCGTAAAGGCAAGTAGTTGCTGTGATGATGGTCAGGCTGAACGCGATGATTCCGAAACTAGGATACGAACGTTCGCGTTTAACCATTGCAGGGCAAGGACTGTATCGCCCACCATCCAGGCCCCAACATCTTCAAAGACAAGTGTTCCCATATCCACCTCGCGAGCCTTGCCTGTGCGCGGGTTGAGCACTGGTTGCTTCACTATCGTCTCCGAAACATGTAGAAGGTGAACAGTTCTTCCCCACGAGTAAGCCAGCATCGGATGCGTCTTGTTGCTAGCATCCTTGAATCCTTGTGGAGTATTAGTGCTGGGAAACCAGGCTAACGTGCCTCTCCTTCGTCCCGAAGATGTCAATTCCGTGTCGTTGGCACGTGCTCGCTTGAGCCACGTCTTGGGAGAGGGCTTCAGACCGACCATTACAAGCTTGTTCACTGTGAGCAGCGCAACAATTCGATATGCGTCGGTCGGATGAGCGACGGTGCCTAGGGGTAAGGTAGCCATTGCTAACAAAACATTACGAGGTTTACGGCGACGAAAAGACTGAACGCCCGACGGGCTTAGACCAGATAATGACGTCGCATCTTCGTGGTTAGGTCCCTGAGGATAATTCCCCAAAATACGGATGGTGTCTGATGCTTCCACGAACAGAACCTTGCCCAAGCTATGGTAGAAAGCCAACCCATGCTCATCAGCTGAGATGATAGCCGTGTGACGACCGGCGACGAAGCTAACGTTGACAATACGAGAACCTGCAAGATGACCTTCTTGCCGTCCCGATATGACTGCTTGAGCAGATGGTGGTGCAACAATACGTGCCGGCACTTGCGGATTCTTCAAGTCGAAAATCTGAATATACCCAGAGACATGACCCGAGGCAAGGTACGTGTGATCGTGAGATAGCGCGACCGCAGACGTGGATCCTACTGTGCTGGCTTTCACAGCGTGAGCACATGGTTGACGTATAAAACAAGCGGATAGCAACCTGAAGTATCATTTCCGCAGATGCCCAATAGTGTTTGTTTGAAGTCGAAAACGAATATGCGACCAGCGTCTGTCCCTACACAGATGAGACCGTTGGCAGCTAGGACCGTCGGGGATCCTAGATTTGATGCGCCCAAGACGATGGCAGCTTTCGATGGTCGTTTTCCGTACAGCTGACTGCCCGCATTGTGAAGCACGGTCCATCTAAACACCTCTCTTTCGATCTTGAGATAACTGCTGTTGGATGGCCCCATGCCGAGAGCAGGAGTAGAACTTCTGGAAATGTCAGAAACGCGGGAGGGGGTGGAAGCAAAGCCCATTGCAGCCGATATATCAGCAGGCAGGCTCTGGCTGACTTCACTCCGAGGGCTGCTGAAGACATTTGAACGAAGACGAGACACGCTCGGGAGCAAGAATGGCTGAGGAGGATCGCCTGGCGAGTGGAGTGGAGCAGACGGAGGTTCCGAAGGTGTAACCATGGTGGGCTGGGTGAGCGGGGATTGAAG
>JBBPLN010000501.1:0-18962 GCA_038089815.1 Sutorius eximius | reverse complement strand
TGACCTCGTCCGCCTGCACACGTACCTGCGCGAGCTCCTGTCGAAGCGCGTCCGCTATCCGCGCTTGCTCCGTCGCGCCGGCCAGCGCCTTGGTACGCTCTCGGCGTTGCTCCTCGACGTCTTGCGTCAGCTCCCCGTTCCGACGCTCGAGAATCCGCCGCACCGACAATTCGCTCTCGATCTGGGCCCTGGCTTGGTGAAGCTCGTGTTCCAGCGCATCGACCCTCTCGCGTTCCGACCGTGCCTCGAGTTCGGCCCTTTCGACGTCCTTGCGCAGTCGGTGCGTCTCTGCCTGGAAAGTGACCCGTTCTTGCTGCATAGTTTGCTCCAGTTCCGCCTTGGCTTCTTCGGCAGTATGAAGTTGTTCCGAGAGTTCTTGGAAAGCCATCTCGTCCGCTTCTGTAACTATGACCTCGTGAGCGACGTAAGCAGCAAAACCATAAAAAAAGGACACGTACGCTTCCTTCGAGACGCTGATAGCCGAGACGCAGAGAGCACTGCAAATATCCCCATTAGAGAATCCCGAACAAGGAAGAGACGGGCAACCCACGTGAACGTTCAGCTATACGATCGAAGCCAGCTTCGAGGTTGTCCATTTTTTGCACGAGTTTTTCGAGTGCGAGACGCGTCTCCTGAACAGAACTGAGAACGGCCGAATTGGAGCTCGCGCGGGCGTATTCCTCCAGATCGTGCACCACTTGCAAAAACGCTGTCCCAAATAGGGGTTACGATTCCTTGTTCTAGCAGGGACGGGGCGTGATCGTACGTACCATCCACGTCTACTCTCTCGAGCGAATAAGGTGAATCCTTGCCTCCCGACGGCGAAAAATCGATGGTGGGCACGGGATCGTCCATACCCCGCGTATCGAATGGTAGTTGTCCATGTACTTCTCCACGGTATACCTGACGACGTTTTCTCTCGTTTGCGCTGCAACAATGTCATCTCCTGCCGCACTGAGTAGGACGTGCTCACTCACGAGAGTTTTGCCATGACTTCGAGAATAGATTGGGCCCGTTGATAAAAGAATCGTGCTGTCCGACGTGAGCGACAGGGGATACACCACGCTCCAGGACGTACCAAACTCTTTTCGGCGTACAATCTCGATCACCGTAGTGCCATAAGAATACAACATGGCATGTAAACGCTGTATGTGTGAAAAATTCGTTTTCGTGCGAAATTTATTTTGTAATTGGGACAGCGTGGTCGGCAGCTGGACGAGGTCCACGTTTAGAGTGCTGATGTGGCGCAGCGTCCCGACGCATTGTTCGATGTAGTCGTTCTGCATGTGTGTCGGCGCTAATCGACGACTCCCGGTGATTGCACAACGTACCTTGGCGCGCGTCACCACCTCGACCTCATGCCTGAGAACCCCATCAAGTTGTTTGAGTTCTGTCAAAGGGTATAAGACCATGCCCAATCGGCACCTGTCACATTACCTTGCAAGAGCGCATCGTGGTTCGTCGCAGGGCTCTCCAGCGCCGCCGCTATTTCAGATGCCTTGTCCAGCGCGTCATGAAACCGCCTTCCCGAAGCCTCTGCATCCTCCATAACCCTAGCAAACGTCAACAATGCTCCCTGCGACGCCCAGACTCAACCCACTTTACATTGGCCACCGTCGACCGAACCGCATGTGCACCCGCCGTCAACCTCCCCACCGCCTCCTCAGACTCGGCAAATTGCGTTCGTAGATCATCTGCGCAGAAATGAGACGTGCCCCCCAGCCAGCAAACCGAGACATCACCCACTATGTACTCGTGAACACCCGTCCGCGACGAGCTTCATCCGGTCCCTCGCCACATACGTCCCCAGCACCCGCGGCCGCTCACCTCCCTCGATCGCCTTGCGCATCGTCGGCGACAAAAACTCGACATGCACCTCGACGCGGCTGACAATGTCCAAATCAGCATCCACGAACGCAAGCAGCGACGCTTGTCGCGCGAGCTCGTGCGCCGCCGTCGCTGCGATTCCATCGAATACGTCCGTGATATCGAGCGCGTTGAGGTCGAGGCTGCTGCATGCGATGCGCACGGCTTCGTGCTGGCGATGGAGCGTTGTGAGGGTGTGCGTGACGTAGTCAAGGTAGACGTGTGCGCTGCGGAGGTATTGGGCCGCGAGATGGGACGGCTTGTACGGCGGCGTCGCGGAGAGGACCTCTGTGCGTGCGTGAAGTGGAATCAAGCGGGACGGGGAACGAAATGGAGCGTACCCTCTATCGGGAGCTGGAGTGGTGGTTCGACCCGGAGTTCCATGAGTACCTCTGCAAAGTCGATATCGAGATAGTGCTTGTTGAACACGTAGATGGTCTGTGGCCCGCATGAGCACGGGCACGCCACGGGATAAGTGGTAGCACACGTGCCTGGTCCTGGGCACCGACGAGCTCACGGACGTTATCGGTCCGCAAGCGCGTGCCGTCGGAAAGGTAGGCCAATATCGCATCCTGTTCCACGCCAATCTCTTGATGGAGGAACGTCTCGAGGCTGCCTTTCCTGTGGTTGACGGGTCAAACCCGGTTTGTACACCATAAACGCTCGTTCCCACCTTTCGATGTCGCGCAAGGTCGCACTGACCTGTGCTATGGTCATAACGGGCGCAATGGTCAACGACAAGCAAGACTTACTTGAAAAGACTCGCCGTCCTCCGCACGGCATATCTGAATCATAGTCGGTCGTGTAAAGTCAAGAACAGGAGGCGACGGAAAGTCGAAGCCCCGAGAAACCACAAGCAAACCACAAATGGGTATTTAGCCCCTGACTAACGAGAATACGAATACAACCAAGTAACGTTAATCAAGATTACATTTTATCGTCTGTCCGCTCATTTCCTCCACCGGCTCGTCGTCATCGTCGTCGTCATCGCCCTCCTCGAACGAAACACACCAGAAAACCTTTCCGATCGGCTCTCCATCGTCTTCGCTCGCAGAGAGTTTCTTGCGCTCGCAGCAGACAAACTTGACCGGGTGCTTGTCCCAATACCTAACCAGATCAAAGCAGATGCCACCAGGGAGACGAAGCGACAACGTCGGACTGAACTCGAGATACCCATAACAAAAATCGGTCGTCACGAGATCCTGGACCAACCCTCGTCAGTCAATCGCTCATCCACGCACGGCAAAACAGACCTGCGGTCCCAAAACGACCTCTTGGCGATGCTGCGCACTTCCAAAAAACGATCTGCGCTCGCCGGCCGTCCGAAAGTCCATGTAGCGCTTGGTCCCCTTCCAGCGCAAATGCGCCTTCTCCAACGACCTCCTGAACGTACTATTGACGTTGTCCCGCAAACTCGACCTGACGGAGCCATACGACGTATCAGAACTCGACGACCACGAGGTGGAGAACGAGGTGCGCGAGTATGATGGGGGCGTCACGTCGCACGAGTAGGACTGACGGGCAGAGGCCGTCGAGGTCGCCCACAGCTGCGACGTCTCGTCGGATATAGATACCGGCGGCGGAAACGGAGGGACGTCGCACTGAGGCAGACCGTCTAGGCCCTGCATGCGCTCGTGCGCAAAGTGCGGCATCGTCGCAATGAGCGGCGAGAGTGCCCACGGCTTGGGCGACGTGAGGTCGTACTCGAGCGTAGGATCAATAAACCTTTTTTTTTCGGGGGTCAGCCTCGCACCACCTACCAACGGACGCACTCACTGCATAAACTTGAGCGCCGCACCCGATCCCCAGGGGAGCTTCAACCGTTTCTCAAAGGTATTGCCAAACAGAATATCATCCGCCGAACGTGGTTGCAAGAACCGGCCTGCCAACCCACGGCATCAGCCAACGACAACGCACACGACCACACCTCGACCCTGACGCACCTTGAACCTGGATACTCCACGTAATGCCCTTCCTGTCCTCCCGCTCGAAATACTCGCTTGTCAGCCGCCGTCCGCCCGGATCGACAAAGTTCTTGACATAGACCGCTATCTGCCCCTCGAACCGCTCCGAAACGACCCGGAATGCCCGGCCCGTATTGACGATATCCGTGATGGGCACCAGATCGTCCGCCGTCGGTCCCGCAAGCACACGCAGACGGGGCATGATAAGCAATGGGGCCCTGGCGGTGGCACGAGAGTCAAGAGGGGGACGTCGGGGTTCCTGGTCGGGTAATCTACCACTGTTTCAGATAGAGATAGCTGTGCGTCGTGTCAGAGATGCGTCGGGCAGTCGACGGGGCCTGCTCGTCGAGTGTTGAAAACCTGCGCACCGCTCTGCCTCCTCACCCGAGGAGCTCCAATGGTTACGTAGTATTTCATTTCCCACCCTTTTTGGCAACGCCATCGTGAGACGGCCATGATTGTTGGGATCGTCCTCGACGGGTCTCACAGCGTCGACGAGATGCTGGAATAGCGAAGAGTCTGGCCCAAGTCCCATTCGGCAACACTTCCGGAGGGGGATGGTATCTATTCTTTACATACTGGGTATCCAAAACATGTAACCTACAAACATGAAGCGTCAGTTACACCTTGGCGTGCGCTAGTGAAAGGGGCACGATAAAAATGTCCATGATAAACATACGAACCCAAGGATAGAGGGTACTAAATGACGACGATCGCCGGATACTCTATGTATGTTCGATCAGGGACTCCCAAAAGAACCTCATACCAAAACAGCAAACACCCTCGTTGGTCCAGACCCTCACGCAGCCAGGTCCAGATCCAGGAAAAAAAAAAACCAAGGTTTCCCCACCGTGGCCCTGAACCCCAAAGAAAACGGCCATCAAATCCCACACAACACCCCCGCCAACACCACAAGCGCCCCCAACCCCAAAAGTGAACCCCTGGTCGGCACGCCCGCAGTCGTACACGCGAAAGAAGCCTTGCTCGATACCTGTGCTGCCTTGGCGTACGACGGTCCGCACACATTATTCAGCGTGTCCGCGGCCGGGTTGTACGTCCGTGCGAGACCCGTCAGGGACGTCCCATTGATGCTCTCCAGCGCCGCGGCATACGAGGCCATCAACCCCGACGTACACTGGTTACACGCGTTCGTCGTGATGTTTGGTCCGAGGGGTTGTCCGAGGGGCAACTCATAAAACCAATAACTGGACGGGTCGTGACTCGCAACAGCCTTGACATAGCAGTACGCGTTCGTTGCTGGGTCCACTTGACAGGCGACGTTTCGCATCAGGTCGTACGCGAGCAAGCCTACGGTTCAGAGTCAGCTATGCAATACGACCAGATATCGATCGACATGACAGTCACCGTTGAGAGTCGCCACGGCCAACTCCACCTGGTTTCCAAGGTCCGTCTCGCACTGTGTTTGCAGCGTACTCGCGAACCAAGACATGTTGGCGTCGCACTGCGGCTGTGAGATATCCGTGTTGCAAGTACCCCATACGTCCGTGTTTATCATATTAATGTCCTTCTGAGCCTATGTGGTAATATGAGCCTTGTTCCCCAGATGCAAGATGACGGAAATTCACCTTCAGGAACGCACTGGAGGCACTGATCAACAACGAAAACGGGCGGCAAGCGCGGAACGGATCCACTGTCGTCATGTTCAGGAAAAAGTCGTAGCATGACGTGGTCGAGAAATTAGCAGAGAGCGTCGTATCGAACGGTTGTGGAAATGGCGTGGGTAGAGTCGGGTCCACCGGAACCGTGGGTACAGGCGTCGCCGTGCTCGTTGGCAATGATTGTGACGACGTGGATCGCTTGACCATGCGGTTGACGGGAACCTGAACTTGGTGTGGCTTGTGAAGTGACCAATCCCCCACCCTCGTCCATGCACGATCGCCGTCCGTGGAGAACAGGTCGAGGGCAGCAGGGTGCACCTGGAAGCGGGTGTACGCCGCCAGCAACACCAACGCCAGCGGGACGAGAACGATGGTCCACCGAACGGCGAAATGCAGCCTTTGTTTTGCGCGTGCGCTGTGGGTACCCTCAAAGGGCTGGTATTCGGGTTGAATCGGATCCGATGCGTCGGCGTCCGATGCGTCTGGCGAGGCGTGTCGTATAGGCGGGAGTGGCGACGGCGGGGGTGTAAACATGTTCGCGTGTCCTCGAAAAGAATGTGTCGAAAAAGAGCGCGGAATCAAACGAGCGAACTAGGTACGACAACCTATGCAAAGCGATAGAGTGTGATTTCAACGCGGGACGGCGCTAGAGACGAGCGGTCGGTCCCGAGTCTATGGGTGGGTTAGCACGAGAGATGGATGGGACGTCGTACACGCACCGACTGGTATTAGAACGTAGTAGGGAAATGAGCGTCAGCGTCAAAAAGAGGCAAAGTGCCGTCCAACCCTGTGCACGGTTCCCATATCGCGTGGTAAATATGAACGGCCTCGGTGATATTTTCACCTTTATCTCCGCGAAATTGGCTCAGACAAGCGACGTCGCGTACCCGCTCGGCAAGCGGAATGTTGGTCTTGCCTGGCATCGGATCGAACCGTCGGGTTGTAGATAAAGTGAATCAAGACGGGTTTGCTCAGAAAAAGTCAGAGACCTGAACGACACGGTCGGTGTGATCACGTATGTATGTACCTTCTGATGGCACTAGAACCAGGTCGTGACCTCTTCACGTGATGTCTTCCGAACAGAACTGCGACGCCAATTGAATTAATCGAACGCGACGAGTTCTGCCAATCAATTCAGTGCCAGCAGAGCGACAACAGAGCCTGCCTGGCCGACCTCTCCCGAACGTGCCTGGAATTCCCGCAGACACCTTTAGTACGGCCGGGAGACGTGCCAGCTCAGACCACCGAACATCGTTTCACCATTCCGAGTATATGTGACGCATCTAGTAACAGCGCGTCGAGCCAAACCTAAAGGAGACAGCAACACTTCATCCGTACCGTCGTCAAGTTTCATACATCATGTCTCTAGACCCATCGTCAAGAAGCCTGTACTCGGTAGGATTTAAGGCGCAATAGACCCACGGCCCGGATCAAATTAAACACAAAAAGTCTGATCCAGCCACGTCCGTGCGTGCAAGTATTTCTTCCGACATGATTCGTGGATACAAGAAGGCGGACACCGTCCCAAGCCACGGAACGCCACCCGTTACCAGCTGTATCTCATTATCTAGAAAACCGATCCGCCACCTGCCGATATCAGCAATGCAGGCAGCGCGATTAGTCCACCGCACCCAAGGCAAGACGTGGCAGCTCACCGATGATGATATCCGCGCCATTGATGTACCGTCCCGCACGACTTCAGTGGGATAGGGTGGCTGTCATGACTGGTCATGACCGGTCTCAGACTGGCTCTCGTCATTTTCCTTGCCGAAGGACCCTTTTTTGCCTCTTTGGACCAACTTCAGCCAATCACAGCTCTCCAATGACCTACGAAAGAGTCGTCAAGCGATAACGTTACACCCAGTCTGCTGAAGGACTGCACAACAGCACCACGACGCCCGTCAGCTCCGCGGATCACCCATCCTCCCCATCGGACCACACCGCGGCGCCGGCGTGACAACTGCTAGTGAATTTCACGGGAATGATCATTTGCTACCAGCGGAAACATATGTATGATATCCCTGACACAATCCTCAATTTTGATATACTGTACATAGTATATCGGTTTCACCTTGGCGTGTAGTCCGGTGAAAATATCATCGAGGCCATTCATATTTACCAAGAGTTGGATGGCACGTCGATGTCAATGAATTTTGCCTCTTACTGACGCTGACGCTCATTGCCCTGCTACGTCCGATACGGTGGGGGTACGTCTCGGAGTTTTTGGGAAAGTCAAAGTTGATGACGATGTTCACGGCTTGGATATCGATACCTAGTGAGTAGGTCACGAGGCCCCTACATACGATGATGCAATTGGGGCATTTTCGCGTGGGAATAGAAACAGAGTAGCCGAGCTCACGGCGTCACTCTCGACGCGATTAGTGGAGTTACAAAAGATGTTCGATTGCTTAATTTGCAGCTATGGAGGCTGTGGGCGAGGCGAACACGTAGGAATCTGGACCACAATGCACAGTGACTACAGTCAGGTGTTGTACATTTAACTAGTAAACTTGTGGGGTCCGGGCTAGTATCTCTTCTAGATATGTATCATAGCTGCTAGGTACTTTGTCATGCCTCGTGAACTGAACAAGTTCACTTCCTTCCCAGTTTGGTCACAACGAACTGTGACGAAGTATCACCCACCCGAATTGAACCGAATTAACCATGAACTCATTTCACTTCGACGGCAACACTAAGTCTTTGGCTAGCGCTCGGAATGTGCTTGTGTTTTCCTACTGTGGGGTGTGGCAGCAATATGATGTGGTCAGTGGGGACGTGGATCACGGCAGTGACGTTTGTGATATCGGTGGGGATGTAGTCCACGGCAGTGATGCTCATGAGATCAGTGGGGACGTAGGTTATCAGCCTTACGATTGCTTGTTCATTGGTTTCGTTGTGGCCAGCCCTGAGTCCTTGGTGGATGGCCCCGAAGTCTGGACTAGCATAGTTTGGTGGATTTTAAGCGAGGGTCGGCCATTGTACAGTATGGAGGTGAGTGCTAAAGACTGTAGTACGGTAGTATGGAAAAGAATTGACAGGTATCGAAAGCTGCTGCACGAGCTGCGATTGCGCAGGATGGAAGTGGCGGACAGAGGGACGCTGCACCGTTACTTCCTGGCTCTGCCACTCCGTGCGTGCCTTTCTTCGTGTCAGAGCCGCCATCCAGGGTTGAGTCCAGTGGTCAAGGGCCGGCTTGACCTATAATGATAGCTCGACCTTGTCGTATCTGAGGTAATGAACGTCCTTGTCGGGCCGACACAACAGTATATCGTTCCAATTGGGTCGTAGGTCGGGTCGTGCACCTTCCGAGTCCACAATCGAATATCGGAACCGTAACAACATCATTGAAGTAATGAGCTTAAGCTCCATTCTCGCCAAGCGTTGCCCAAGGCAGACGGTCTTTCCTGTAAACCCAAATCGTCAATTCACCGCTGACCACGTACTGATGTAGCTAGAATGCAAACTTACCACCTCCCCATCCAACGTAGCCGAACGGCGTCTTCGCCTCCTTGCGACTGGGGTCAAATTTCCACGGATCGGGATATAGTTCCGGGTTCAGATGGACGTCCGAGAATGGATAAATAACGTATGCCCCTGAAGGGATGGTTTTGGAATCGATGACTGTGTCAGGTCCGAGGTTGCGACGCATGGCGGTGTGCGGCTGCGCAATGCGAAGTGTCTCGTGGATAAGCGCGTCCAGAGCTGGTGTTTCTGCTTCCCAGGCTTCCAAGGGGACGGATGCCAAAAGTGATGGAAGCGAAATACTAGCCAACCCTCCTGGACGGTGCGTCGACACGAGCCCTTCGATCTCTCGGAAGGCCTTGTCCTTCCACTCCGAGTTCCTGCCGAGAAAGGTGACAAGCCACGACGCCGCGGTGCCGGTCGCTCTGGCTCCCGCGATTAGCAGACCCATTATGAACTGAAAGGGATTAGTTGCCTGCCAGACAGATGACAGAGATCACTCACTCCCACCATCACCAGCCGTTCATCCTTTGCGTCAACAAGTATCTGGAGCGTGTCATTCTGAGGTTTGCCACTCTCTATCCGAAGATCGATTGCCCGTGAGACGATGTCGTAAACCTTCTTGGTCGCGAGCAACTTCTTGAGCATACTTGGTCCCGGCAGCCAAGGAAGCAGGACAGTCGTCGGAGTGGTCCCACTGTCCAATATATCGTACAAGCTTTTGAGTCGCGCAACCAGTGCGGGATCGTCCGCAATTTCTTTGGTAGCAATACAACGCACAGTAGTTTGGAAAACGAGCTGTCGTAATGAATAGAGAAGCCGTTAGCTGGCGTGAGCACGGCGCCTTCATTCAGGAGCATACTTCATATAATTTTTCAAAGGGATCACATGTTCCACTTTCCCCCCAGGTGTCCATGACGCGGCAACAATCCTCTAGAATGAGAACAATAACTGTACCCAAAGAGATGAGCGACACACGTGGAACGAGGCCAGCCACACATACGTTGTCTAAGGTGGTCATGTTTCTGCACTGAAGCGAGATGTTTGTGGATGAGGGCTATTCGGCGGGATTGGAGATCGGCAGTGACACCCTTGACCATAGGGATCTAAAGGCGTTACTTTATGAACGATGCAGACCGACCAAGGGAGACAACACTGCATACCGCGCCAGACAGAACCTTGAACCCTTCCGTCAGATCGAAAGCCCTGTTTGTGAAGAACGCTTTCCGTGCCGACTCTCCGGATACGACGATGACGGTCTCCTAGGGATGACGCTAGTAACCCAAAGTCCAGTCCGAGGGCGGGCAAGACACGAACGCGCAACATGTTGAACTGAAACAGTTTCTCCCCAGTCTTGCAGAAACCGTCATTGAGAAAGTCGAAGCGCCGCCGAAAGAATGGGACGATGGCGAGGAGATGGGAACCGGGCAGACGGACGGGGGCTTGTGCAGAGAGGTCATCCTTGGATGAGCCATGGCCGACTAGTACCAGGAGAGCAAAAAGGATGAAGAGAGCCAGGACCACTTGGGCCTTGAGGCCCGACATAAGAAAGGCATCAGCAGCTGATTGTAGGCCGACTGTATACATGGTTTAGGAAACGGAAGCTTTCTTGATAAGGGGGGAGAATGGCAAGGGACAGAGCAACTGCTTTTAACGAGTTCCAGTCAAAGTACACATATAAGGACGGTAGAACCACATGCTTCATAGCCAAGGTGCCTGCCACCGTTGACACCCAGTGGGGACTTGCTCTGTTGGAGTATGCCCGGGTAAGTCTGGAGATGTTTCTGTGTAGTAGGATATATGGTAGCATAAGTTGGACAGATGGACAAAATCCAAGTTGAGCCAAGATCTTGATGATCGACGCCTCGGTGCCACCTACACGTCGAATCGCCGAATTCGTAGAACCGGTCATGCCCGGAAAGTGTTCACACGTTACGCACCGCGAATGGATCGGGTACGCGTTCTAGAAAGTCAAAATTTATTTCGCACATGTCCAAAATCAGGTATCCGTGGGATACATGTAAAAATACCAGGCACATGCTCCATGAGTCAGTGTCATGTAAGGAATCCATACCTGCTTAGTGCCGACAAAGGAACATGTACCCCGTAAGAGCCAGGACAGGATCCACTACAGTACACTCCCTTGTAACCCATACCCTACATAACCCATACTCCCTTATAACCCATACTTTTTTGGCTTCCCCAATTTGGTTTGCAGGGATTTCAAAGTATAAGGGCCTGTTTGGAATGTCTTGCAAGGTTGGCTGTAAGGTTGGCTATAGTGCTTGTGAGTCAGCTACTATGTTGGCTACAGCAGGAGAGTTTGACCTCCACAACTCAGGTACAAATTGCTGGTGCCACAGAATCTCATAAGCAGTAGTGTGGAATCTGAAATTTCTAAGAAATAGCACAATGCCCCATCTTCTGTCTCTCCCCCCCCCACATCTTGGACCTCTATCATATTCTCTTTGGTCTCTGTTTGTTCATCATGCTCAGTGAAATCAAAGCAATTGAAATCATGAATCATCAACCACCACCCCCACCCAAGAAAAAACAGAAACTGGACAGAGGATGTGATCACTCGAATGGTTGACCTGCTTATTGAGCAGAAAGCAAAAATGGGACAGGCATGCAGCTTCACTGTGTCTGTTTTCAAGACAGTATCCAAATCTCTTGGAGACAATAGGATGTTGCAGTCTCTTCAAAATAAATTCAACTCAGTATGTCTTATTGTATCTTCTGATAAGCATACATTGATACATATGTTTGTTTGTAGCTCAAGAGAATGTATTGTGCAATTGAAGCCTACAACAAGAGCTCAGGGTGAGGTTGTTGGTCCAAAGCTCATGATGCAAATATTTGTGACAGGTCTGTTGTGGATGAGGAAGCTTGGAAGCAGTATTTGATGAAGCATGAGACTGATGTATGTAGAGGCTCAATGTTTCTTTACCATTGTTAACCCAAGAATAGGCCAAGGAATTAGCACTGTTTCGCAACAAGGGTTGGCTGTTTTTTTCTAGGATGGAGCAGGTTTGCTCTGGGTTTGCTGGAGCAACAGGTTTCAACTCATACATGACTGGATCGCTATGTGAAGTGGAAGAAGCCAAGGCTATGAGAGTCCAAGTACTGGAGATCAATGACGACTCTGAGGAAGAAATGGAGACCAGCTCCAACACCATTGCCGAGGACACCTTTGAAAGCACCTTCTCAATGTTTGGAGCTGCAATCCCCTCTGACCTGGGTTTGGATCTCAATCATTTGTTCAACCTCAGAAGCAGTGTCATGTCCCCCAACTCTAACGTATAGCTTGTGGGCACAACTGATGTCATGAGCACTATGGCTCAAATGAGCAATCATGCTCTTCCTGCAACCTTTTCCCCTACAACATTTGTTCCTCCAACCCAGCCATCCACTATCATCATTGACATCAACATCTGACCTGCAAGTACAAACAAGATTGATATAGTCCTCCCACATGGCCTTAGCGATCTGATCATGCAGAATCGTGTTACCCTCCTTGCCACCTTCAAACTGCTCTGCATCATCCAGTGCATCCTCTCAATTACAGGCAAGGTTGTTGTCTGGAATGGCATGGTCATTGGGTTTGTGAAGAAGGGTGAAATTGTGGACTGTGCAAAGGGCAAGTGGAATGTGAGCCTGAATCTCAAGGAAGTAAAGGAGTGGAAGGAGGAGAATGCAAAACTGTTTCTTCAAGACACCAAATGCACATTCAATGATGTTGCGGGCTGATGCATGCCATAGGTTAAACAGCCCTTGATAGTTATATGGTCTGTGATTGATAATGGAGAATGCTGAAAAAAAGAAAAAAAGAAAGTGTACTGTTACGAGTTGGTTTGCCTGGTACACTTTTCTTTTCATGCGATCTACTTCTACCTGCTTCGTTTTGCTAAGTAACCTTTCCATAACCTTGCCCGGGATTCCCCCGGGATTATTCTTCATCACTATGGACATCACCTCCTAAGGCTGTTCTCCTTACGCAGCCTTGTGTTCTCACTTACCAGTATCTCGGGCACATCTTGACCATCGCCTTCTGCATCGCCTTCGTAGGCTGTACTTCATTTCGTTACTTTTTCACACCGCCTCGGTAGGCTGTGTTTCATTTTTTGCCTCCTTTAGTCATAGCTTGTTATGAAACCCTTTGCCCTACGCAGTACTTAAACCTTAGCCCTTTGAATACTTCGGGCTAAGCTAGTTCCCCTCTGTCGTACCTACTGCTTTGTGCAATCTAGAACTCGCTTCCTCTCTTCGTCGTCCACAACTTACAGGTTGGAGTCCACCAACCTAGATTGCAGTTCTAGGGGAAGGCCAGCATCGGTCTCACCTTCGTCGTTCCTCGCAAGGAACACTCATCGTTTGACCCAAGACACATTAGCCGATCCCCCTTCAGCACCTCGTTACCAACCACTACGTTTTACAGAGGCTACGCTTGTCCCTACCCAGGCCAAGCGTAACATGTACTGTATATCAGCATGGCCCCATTCAGCCAGATGGTAGCAGACACCATGATAAGGGATGAGCAGGTTTGGCCTAGAAGGAAAGCCAAGGTTGCCTAGCAGATATTTACTGTCTGGGATCTCCAGGTTTTGTGCACAGGCATCTCCAAATATCTGATGCAGAGCCCTCCCATCCAGTGAGCGCATATGTGAAATAGAGGTCAAAGTCACAAGCAAACAAGCAGTTTTGCAAGAGAAACCCTTTGCAGTTTTGATATGCAGAAGCATAATGGACAGGTGGAGCAGCTGAGATATGACTACCATCAATTGTGCCAATGATGTCTTTGAAATATGGCCAAAGTTTGGGGTTCCATTTGATCTTGGGAGAGATAGGATCATAGCTGGGTGGTTTGACAAGCAGAGAGTATGTGGGCTAAGACAAGAAAATCAGAACCATCTTGCGAAAGTAGCTGATAGACTTTGATTTAACATGAGCCTCAGTTGATTGGAAGATCATGTACCAGGATATGGTTTTGTTTGAGTGTTGGAACTGTTTTCCTACATGCCATACAGGCAAGCCAGTGACACAGGTGTACAAAAAGATTGCGAGTTGTTCTTCAAAAGAAACAAATTTCGTGTTGGTATGTCCAAGGCATCTGTGTTACAGGGTAACATTTTAACCCCTATGATTTTTGCTTAAGCACCCATCAAGCACTCATGACTCGTAGCTCAAGGCTACATCTATTAGGATTGAGTCCTAGACAATCAGTCACATGATCTCTGATGCCACTTAGATACTTGACACATACCAGTCATCATATCACATGATCACATGAGTGCAAGTGTGTGCTAGATTGCGCACTCACACATAACCCCTATTTATGATTAGATCTGGCATCTGATCTTGGCAATCTCATTGCCATACGATCTGCATGCATTGAATACATGTACACGCTTCCATTCTGAGGCTATGCCTCTTCTTCTATGCACTGAAACAACCCAAGAAGCCAGATAAGGCTGTAGGTTGCCAACAAGACTAATGACTCAAGAGACTAGCAAAGGAGCTTTGGGGAAGACTCCAAGTGAACTAAACTGGAGTTCACTGGAGCGGGTCTTAGCCCTTAAGTACTACTCAGTAGTATGTACATGTTTGTAGTGGATCTACCGATACTCTACTATAAATAGACTAATGGACAGCCTGCTATTGGCTGTGCATCAGAATGGAAGCATACATAGCCTTCAAGGCTGTGGGAGCAGAGATGAAAAGGAAGCATAGACATGAGGCATAGTAATGGAAGGGAACAGCCTTTGAGGCTGTGGACAGAAATGAAAGAGAAGCACATAGCCCCAGCTGAAACAACCCAAGGAGCTGATAAGCTATAGGTTGCACAAGTCCAGCGACTCAAGAGAAAACTGAGAGGTAGTCGTATCCACAAGAGGAGCTCGGTGGGGAAAACTCCAAGTGAACTAGACTGAGGTTCACTGGAGGTGGGCTCAACCCTTATAAGCTATTCTAGTGTTTGTACATGCGTATGTCGTATCTACGATGACAAACCATATATAGACTAATGATCACACAGCCCACGATTGGCTGTGTGATATGGAAGCACGGACAGCCTTCAAGGCTGTGAACAATGGAAGCCATACATAGCCTTGTGGCTGTGGCTGGGATGGAAGACGGTAATTAAATAGAAGAGAACAGCCTCAAGGCTGTGAACGGAAATAAGAAAGAGGAGGTGCACAGCACAGAGATGAAGAGGCAGAGTAAGGCTGTGCAAACTCTATAAAAAGGTAAACATGGCCAAACAAGTGGCGAGGAGTGCGAGTCGAGACTTAGCGACTGGAATGCAACTGGGTGTCTTAGTGGCGCTAGCGGTCAATGATACGCAGATGCACGACTAGGTGCGAAAAAGATAGGGGTTAAAATATTCCCCTGTAACACCAGCCTTAGGGTTCAACCCTTGGTTCTAGCCTGTGTGCATAGCATGTGATGATGTTCTAGATGTTAGAGTACAAACTCTATAATTATGTCAACCAGGACAAACAAAGGAGATCAGATCATAGATCCGAGATAAGATAAGATAGTGATCTGATCCAAAGCACAACAACTTGCAAACAACTGGTGGCTAAGTGGCACTGGCAGCTAATGAGTCAGTTGGGACTCTATCCCAAGGGAGCAGTTTACCGATGTGCTGAGGTCATGTGACATGTGAGAAAGGGGTGAAAAATGTACCCCTATAACACTAGCCTTGTATTCATGTCCTTCTAGAATGCTAGAATTTTTTTTTTTTACTACAGCCTGCAATAGGGCTTCCTTGAGTGTATATCATACTTTCTCACCACAATCACCTACTCACTCTAGGCCTTGTTCTGCCATGTCTGGTTGTTCCTATCCTGCTCCCTTGTCACAATTGCCTAGTTCTTCATCCTTCTGCTCACAGTTCCAATCCTCTGCTCTAGTTGTACCATCAGTCCTTGTTTATCTGCCACTTTTTGTGTTTTCCCATCATCTTCCATTTCAATTCAACTTGCTCAATCCCCAATCACCCCTGCAATGATGCTGCCAGACTCTTACCAGGCTGCCAGTATTGCAGAGATGGACAGTTTATCCAATGTCTATGTGTCAGTCATACAGAATACAATGCATAGTGTTCTCATGTTACATTTTACTGCAAGCCAATGTCTGAATGAGTGTAGTCAGTCAGAAAAAACGATTGTAGCAATGGTCAGACATGTTTTGTGTTGCGGAGCCATCGTCCACTTTTTACTTTTTTCACTGGAGATCTCCGAGCCCGATCAGATCTCAGATCAGATCTCATCCCTCCAATTCCAATTTAATATATCGTGGCAGATCTCATCACTCCGTTCTTCCATTCTGCCACACCACATTACCTACACGCCGCTTTCATCTCTGTCTCTTTCATTCTCCAGCGGCTGTACTTTCCCTATTTACTTAGTCACATTCCCGCACCTGCCCTATAGTAGCACGTGCATTCATGTATATAACGTAGCCACTGAGGACCTTACGTCCCTTAGTTTGATATATTCGAGTTCTCACTCATATTCACTTGACAACGGTCATTTGAGTCACTCAACGTCGAGCTCTATGCTCTGTGAGTCCGCACGTCCTCAATACGTGCAACAAGCCCCAAAGCTTGTCCCGAGTCCTCCGCTCGTCACTCTTCGTACATCCCTCTCGTCACTCCGTCCTCGTCGCATCTACGCGCCTCCAGCTTGTTTCATTTTGATGGAAATAACATGTCAGATCAGATCAGAGGGCATGGAAGATGATGTAAGCTGATTTGAACATGTCTGATTTCTGCAACATTTGTGATGTGAATGAACCTTAGAGCCAGGATGGGATCCACTACTTGAGAAGTAGCTGAGAGTGTTCATGTTTGTCCTCATAGTCCTGCTCAGCTTCATAGTTGGCTGAGAAGTCAGAGGTTGAACATGTAGGAACCTTGCTCTCACTCACTACATACAAACCATGCCAGTCCAGCCTTTGCAGGTTGCCTATCCGAACAATCAGTTAGATCAACATCACAAATACATCCATTGCCAGTTACTCCAGGTTGTCCAGGTACTTGAAGAATTCTCACACATCATGGCAGACCATGTTCAGCAATCCATCAGCAACATTGATAGCAATGTGAAGCAGGTTAGGTGGACACCTGAAGAAGAAATTGCCCTTGCCTAATATTTGGTTGAGCACAAGGCTGAACAGGGCAATGGAAACTTCAAGGACATGACCCTTAATGGCACACTCAACCATATCAAGGATCTCTGTGTTACTGGCAAGGAAAAGGACCTCAAAAGTGTGAGTAGAATGGAAGCAAAGCCACCACCCATGTAGGTAATGTCCAAGGATCTGGATGTGGGATTCAAGACCCAAGATGAGACTCAATCTAGATGGGATCAGGTGTCTCATGGTTACATAATAAAAGATAAGATAAAAAAATGAGAGCTTGTGTTTCATGGCACCAGCTATGAGCCTCACATCAAAGATGCATTACCATGATTGGTTGTGCCTTTCTAATAGCCATGTACAGTATAGAAATGAAAAGAAGACTGTGCATGAGGTTGTGCCATATGCAGCAGAGTATGAACTCTATTAAAAAAGGTAAACATGGACAAATAAAGGAGATCAGATCAGAGATCAGAGATAAGATAAGAAAAAGAAAAAGAAACACAATCTAAGGCATTGTGACTTGTATGCATGGCAACTGAGTGGTGCAAGAGGCCAATAGCTCAAGGTGGGACTCTATCCCAAGTGACAGTTTAGCAACATGTCTAGGTCAGGTGACTGTGTGAAAAGGGACAAAAAATGTACCTGTAACAGCATGTGCTCAAAGAGTGTCATACATTCTTTGTCTTTGTCAATCCATTCTCTGATTGGCACACAAATATGACTATCATTTAGCTCATGGCTGTACTACTCTGTGGTTTGTTCATATACAGATTTGCATGAAATTGGATTGGATTCTGTCTTTTGTTTGAGCCATATGAGTGAATTCCAGTGAATTGAGGGAAATTCCATTGAATTTCATTGAATTCCCTTGGGCAGTTTTCCCTGATGCATGGTGAAGGGTCAAGACAAAAGGAATACAAGCAAGTGTATAGTACAGATCATAGCATAGGTATGGAGAATGGAGAGTGTATGTGGTAGGATCAGATTGAATTTGGGATATGATCCAATGTGCGGAGGTGCACACACTTGCCTATTCTGACAGACTGTGTACGACGCTCGGGGTCAAGGTGCTGCCTGGAGGGCCTTGATATTGCAATATCCCTGATACAACTCATCCATACCATCATCAAGTTTCACACATCATGTCTGCACACGATCAAGACTCCATCGTCAAGCAGGCCGTACTCGGTAGGCACGGCCCATGGACACAAGAAGGCGGACACCGTCCCAATTCACGGAACGCCTCCCGTTACCCGCCGTATATTTCCTCCCCCATATCTCATTATCGGGGGATCTAGAAAACCGACCCCCCCTACCGATATCACCAATGCGGGCATCGCGATCAGTCAACCGCACCCAAGGCAAGACATGGCAGCTCACCGTCGATGATGATATCCGCGCCATTGATGTACCGTCCCGCACGACTGCACAACAGCACCACGACGCCCGTCAGCTCCGCCGGATCACCCACCCTTCCCATCGCATTTCGCGCGGTCCGCACACGCCTCGCCTCCTCGAGGCCTGCCCCGTGGTTCAGAATCGTGACCATGTACCCGGGGCTGACGCTGTTCACCCGGATCCCGTACCGCGCCCACTCGACCGCGAGACAATTCTTGAGCTGTAACAGTGCGCCTTTGGACACGTTGTACGACATTTGTGGCTGTGGAAAGTTGACGCTGTGCGCAGAGATGGACGCTGTGAAGACGATGCTGCCGCCCGTTTGCTGCTTCACCATCTCCCTGTGACGAGCAGCAGCGGAGTTAGTGGGTATGGACACCAGTAACCACGTCATCGATGGATGAAGCAACACCATCTACTTACGTGGCAACGGCTTGCGCGCAGATCCAGCTTCCAGTCGTGTTGATGTCGATCGCCCGCTTCCACTCATCGAGACCGAGCTCGAGCG
>JBBPLN010000500.1:0-18962 GCA_038089815.1 Sutorius eximius | reverse complement strand
CCAAGGTTTCGATTACATCGACATCACCGAACATTTCGAGGCCTTTAAAGACCTTTCTTCAAACATTATTCGACATCCGAAGATACTCGTCAGAGAAGAATATCGTCTGGCGATGCAAGCATTGTATACATACGAATCGGGAGCGTTTGTTACGGGCCAACCAGGTATTGGTGAGTCGTCGATCACATTGGGTGTAACTTGAAGATGGATTTGGGCACTCGTTTGTTTTATAGGGAAAACTTATTTTCTCGTCTATGCACTTGTCCACCTGCTCGGTGAGGAACAGCCAGTGGCTTTCCATCATTTGAGCGATCCCGAATCCTACCTCCTCTTCAAAGACGGAAACGTCGATATCTACTCCACTGAGGAAGATGAGCCGCTTGATGACTGTGGGGTCGTGTGGGCGTTGAGCGATTCCAATGCACTTGTTCAAATCCCTCCCCCTATCTTCAAAAGCGATAAAAGTCGCATTCGAGTTGTTCAGGCGACTCCACCCGAGACTCCGCGTTGGAAGGAATGGAGCAAACAATACGGGTCTTCACCCTACATCATGGACTTGTGGACTGATGTAGAGATCGAACAACTTGCGTAGGTGATCCGTTCCGGTTGCAGCTAGATCTGACAGCGGCGATTCACCAGCTTACTTTTGGGACTGGATCACGAGCGCATGGTCACCCTGGCAAAGAAGTGGGGCAATGTTCCTCGAACATTGCTCGAATACATGGACCGCGATGATAGCGCAATAGAGAGGAGGTACATTGCTCGCGTCCAAGAGGCTATCGAGACACCTGTGCCGTATACCGACGGTGGACAACGCCTCGACTTTCCCGGGACCTCATTGTTCTATTTCATCAAGCTGCCAGAGATCGATGGTCGCACTATTCGCAAAATTAAATGCGCTGACGTCTTCGTTCCAACTTCAACCCTCGCCGATATCTTAGTTCGAGGGCTCCGTGAAAAAGACAACAAGGTGAGGTTGAATTTCTTCATGGCCCTCCGTCAGACGCCAGGGACTCGTCAGACGCCAGGGACTCGTCAGAGCGCCGGAAACCTGTACGAAAACGCAGTCCATAGTTTCCTTTGCGCAGGGCATGAGATGGAGTGCACATGGGTTGCTCAAGGTCCAGGGAATGACATATCGCAGCTGCCCACAAAGATACGAGGCGTCGTGGGCGATCCTTCCATCCTCGATGGACTGAAGACTTCAGTCCCATTCTATTGGCTTCCCAAGCCTGGCGAATTCCCTGGAATCGATAGTGTCCTCGTTTACGAGAAGGAGGTCTTCGCCTTTCAAATGACCATCGGTTTTCGACACAAATCACCACAGATGGGCTTGGATAAACTTCGAAAAAACTTGCCGAGCGGTCGCAGGATCGAAAGGTGGAGAGTAGTGTTTGTGGGACCACAAGACACAATGATCGAAGAGGTTGCGCAGTCTTGCGCTGGTCGGCTTCGCTGGTCGGAAGACGGGCCTCCCGTACCTGTTGCATGGTCAGCGCTTGACGCAATACGGCGGGGCATTCCTTTCAAGGCATGTCACACTCTAATTTTTCGAGGATTTTCTGATCTGTCACTAGTTTTATCGTGATATCAACGATCCAAGGCCGAATGAGTCCGATAGGGAGGAGGCGAAGAAGAGGAAGGTCGATAAAACCCAGGACTAATGTCAGCCAACCGAGGTTTGTTCTGCGCATGTCATTTTCTTTCCTCGTAGTGGTGGTACGGGTACTAGTTTCTTCCCGTTTCTCTCGCCACTTATAGTTTATATGGTACTTATAGTTTGTATTATTATATATGGTTGTATAGAAATGCCACTACTTCGATCTACGGATTATAAACGATGCCATGGCATGCCAAATGGAGGGATCACATGTAAGCACAGATCTAAAAGCAGCCTTTTTTTGCATACCGGATGACAACTCGTGCATGATTTACGACAGAGCAGAAACGCTCTACACAGACTTCACATTTCTCTCAACAGCAAATTGGCGAACCAACTGAACCATGGCGTAGCCAGGACCGACTACCTCAGTTCACCGCCTGTCTTCGCTGCGTTCGAGTTACGATCACGCATGTGGATGTATTTGGTGCTCGCAGACATTTTACTTTGGTCCATTATCGCTTTCGTACCATCCATGTCCCTTTGAGCTGACTGTATTCCGGTATATTTTCCTCGTGTGTACTAGTTGCAGAATGACATGCCAGACAGACCTTGGACGACCCGACGGAGTATGTCTCAAGGCCCTGCCGCGAGCTGGTGTAAACATTTACCCTAGGACCGCCTCACGATACCAGCATTCGATGGAGCCACCGGAAGGGAAGAACAGGAACACCCGGACCTATGGTCATAGTGACCTTAACGGAACAGCGGTACCTTGAGTACTATCCGGGTGGCACATACAAATGATGCAATGGAAGCCGTGCACGCGGATGTCCTTGGGCTTTTGATCAAGTTCGTCACGTCACGACGAGCGAGTATTGAACGTTTGAACGTTTGAACGTTGGGCGTTCCACGTTCCGATTCCAATTGTGCCCGCTGGCGCCCGAGTCGGCGAACGTGTGCATCCCGAGCACCGCCCTGGCGCTGTTCATTGACAGCGCGCAGTCCCGGTGGCCCGCTGGTCCGCGTGGAATGTTGGCACCGCGTCCACGATATGATTAATCGTTCCGAGCTCTCCGTGCGACGATTGGTGTCTGAATTCGACCAATCGAGGCTAGTTTTGTTGGTTCAACTCCATCTTGGAAATCATCTGGTTCAAGTACGCAAGAGGTCGATATCCATTTCTATATACATTGATTACGACGATACATGCAAGGGAAATCATAACGTGGAACAAAGCATCGGAAAAAGATCATGAAGAGAAGAGGATACAGATACAGATTAGCTTTTAGATCAGGGATCTATCGATCATCGCTATAACGGAAAGGGCGAGGTGAAAGTCACCGGGTAAGAAAGTGAGCGAGGCTTAATAGGCCACGGGTGGCAGGACTGACGCTGCCTTGACTGGAAATGCTCGGATGCGCAGGACGGGGCCGTTTCCACGCAGGCTGACGTCTCGCCCTTGGTGCACAGCTATGACACACATAAGAGGGTGATCCGCCGTGAATCTTTCTCGTCTTGCCATGCCTGGATTAATAGTCAGCATCGTCGCATGCGAATCGATAGGATCGGATTTCTGGAACGCGAGGAGAGGCGAGGAAAAAGGGGCTGTGGAGGGGAGAAAGGGGGAGGGCTGAGGGACGATACGTACCCTCGTTTGCACGTCAGCCAGCAGTGACTGCACGTTTTCGGGTGTTCGCTGCTGAAGACACACCAGCGTGAATAACAATCCTGCGCGGTGTCCATGTAGACGAGGGACTGACGTGCGCTTCGTCAGTCTCGTTCGGATGCGGGGAGGTAAGGTTTGACCGACCTCGTCCGATCCTGCTTTCTCATTGTCATGGAGAGACATATCTTGGAAGAGCGGTTCGTGCTGATGACATTTGGAGCAAGTGCGGATGGGGACGACAAAGTTACACATCGCTATCCAGATGGTGAGCGCTTCAACGAAGGCATGGACGAGGAATGCTACGTACCAGACTGGATGGCAAGCGTACACGGAACAAGACGGATGGAGGGTCAGAGCACAAGGAATCGAAAAAGGGTGTCCGGGCAGCTTATATCCGAGGAGGGGGGTCGTGGTTCATTTCTATGGTGAATCCACAATCAAGTACATGCCGGATCATCCACGTTCGGGTCAGCATAGGAGACTCATTCCACGCAGTGCAGTTCCAAGTCGAAAGGGGACAATAGGCGCCAACAATGCCAGTTCCTGGGTATAGACCGTATTTGGGCACGAGTGTGGTGTTGGCTTGGATAAATCGGTGCGTGTGGACGGTGCGAGGGAAGACTTGGCGGAATGGTGGGAGTGTTGTGAATACGGCTTTAGGAGGGTTGCTTTTTGCCAAGCCAATGCTGATGCGTTTGCCTTGGACGATACTGCTTTGCTATCGATGCATCCATACGTCGCTATTGTGCATCCCGTAGGTGGGCGTAGAGCGGCGGGCGCAGTGCGAGAGCGCAGCAGAGCAGGGCCCTTGGACATATTCGAATCACACCGACCGGTATTGCATGGCAAGTTGCTGTTCTCCAAGAAACGAATCGGAAGGCGTACAGAGTCGTACGTTTGATATTTATGAAACACCCGCAGCAACGTCAGGGTAGACGCTTTCTCGCCGCCGTTGCCCGTGTCTGACAGCCATTCAATTCCTAGTGCAGATATATGTCGGACCGGTGCTGAAATGGTCGTCACTGACCAACTTGGTCGCGAGGTTTCTCATCGGAGGCCATCGAAACAAACCGGACCCAGCACGAATAGTTCCGATCGTGAATCTGAGACACCAAAGCTCAGTGGAGGTGAGTGTGTCGTAAGTTCGTGACCAAGGCCACTGTATCTCGAAATTGGGGTTGCGGGGTTTCCGTCTACCTCGCTAAGTGTAACCCCGATTGAAATGCGCTACCAATTGACAAATGCCAACGAACGGTCGACACCTTTTCCTGCGCGTCCTCCTAACGACAGATTTTCACGATGTTTTTCAAAGCTGCGACAGGCGTAGCAGCCCTCCTGGTACGTCCACCCTCGACCAGCTCAGTCTTTCGCTCATCTCGCCCATAGGCGGTCTTCATATACCGCAGCGGCCGCGTCCTCTGGAACCACATCCTCACCGCGCCCGACCTCCCAGATGCCTACTATGTCGGCGGCAACTGGACCACGCACTGCACCCTCGTCCAAGACACCGCCTCCGACGACATCAACTTTTGCGAAGACATCACCTTTTGGGACCACTTCGACGCCCACGGGGCGCTCACAGATCGTCTCGTCCTCCTCGGATGCGACCCGAACCGCAAAGCATGGAACACCGTCATGGGACCCTTGCGCGATCCGAACCCGCGGGGCTACCTCTTCTTGTACGACCCCACCAGGAACGCCGTACGCCGGCTCACGCTAGCGGGATACCCCCCCTCACACGACTTCCACCCGCTCGGAATGGAGATCTACCCCTCTCACGACGGCTCGCCATCAAACCTCTTTATCGTCAACCACGCGCGCTCAGAGACGACCATCGAGCAGTTTGTGCTCGACCCGAAACTGGATCTGGATCCGACGCAGAGGGGGGAAGTGCACTACGTGCGGACGCTCCGTTCGTGGTATTTCGTGTCCCCGAATGCGATCGCGCTCACTGGGCCGACGAGTTTTTACGTGAGCAATGATCATTTGGTGACCCGGCGTCTTCCTGGGCCGATTGGGCATGTCGTTCCCCTCGTGGAGACGATCGCTGGGTTACCGCTCAGCTGGGTCAGCCACGTCTCGATCCACGAATCCGAATCCGGGTCCGAGGCAGATGACGCTGAGGGGGAGGGGGAGGGGGAGGGGGAGGCTGGGACGGACGACTGCACCCTCACGCACACCTTTGCCGCTCTCGGTATCCCCTTTGCAAACGGCATCGCGCTTTCACCCTCACATACCCACCTCGCACTCGCCTCGACCTCGCTCGGCATCGTACACATCTACACCCTCGATCACCCCACCTCCCTCGACACCGTGCCCGCGCTCACCCTGTCACATTCCGTCCCGGTACCGTTCTTCCCGGATAACATCGCCTACGACGACACGGGTGCGCTGATCGTTACGGGTCACCCACACTTTCCGTCCCTCGTCGGACTGGCGGCGAACAAGACCGGTGCAATCGCCCCCAGCTGGGCAATCTCCCTCGCGTCTCCATCCTCTTCCGCATCTGCACTCGATACCCGTGCACCGCTGTCGGCGGGCAAGTTCGTCCCTGCGACGCACGATACAGAGATGGAGACGCTCTTCCAGAGCGACGGCTCCGTGTTTGGGTCGTCATCCACGACACTCAGGGATGCACGGACGGGCACGATCTACGTCGCGGGGCTGTACGAACGGGGCATGCTCGTCTGTCGGCCACGACCTTGACATGTTGATTGAAGAGTACAAAAAGAGAAAGATATTCATCAAAAGGGGACGAGAAAGTGATCGCCTCGACGAGGCATAATCCTATCAAAAGAACATATCAACTAGACAGAATCGGATGCGAGAAACAGTATCAACAGTAAAGGATGGAGAAAACGGTGGAAATAAAAACTTGGGTGTCGCCCATGCGCGGATAAGAGAGACTGTACACCTGTGGCGTTCAATATACCCTAGCACACCATGTAAGAGTCGGACAGTAGAGACGACGAACAACATTTCACAACGATGCATCAAAAGAAATTTGGTAAGAAAGATCTGTCGAAACGAACTTGTTAGCCGACGTCGGAGACCGCTTCCAAGGATACGCACACAGCGCTCATTCCAATCGCGAATGCCGCGACGCCCCACGCAAACGACTTTGTTCTTGGTTCTAGTTGGAATCGCGATACACGCCTATTCGTCGCGATCTGCCGTTGCTCCATCTCGGGCTCCTTGAAATTGAACCGCAACTCTTCCTTGTTTTCTTTCTCCTCCTCCCTCTCTCTCTTCAGTGGTGCTGTCTCAGGCACGACGTCGTCCGTCTGCATTTTTTGCAGGTCACGCTCCGCCTTTAAGCGTTCGATCAACTCCTTTTGTTCCGCAATGTCCTGCGTCATGCTCGGCTTGGCAAGCTCGATCGTCTCCGCTTCCTCCTCGACGACGGTCTCGTCCGAACCCGCGGGCGTCGTTTCCTCGGTCATACGAACAGCGCGGGCAAGTCGGACCGGTTTCGGCGATTTAACAGAAGGGGGCTTTAGAAAGCCTATTGGACTCTTTGCACGCGTGGACCGACGGGGTGGTGGTAGATTACTACTCGACGTGGGAGGCTGTGCAGGGTGAGGGGCAGTGGCGGGGGAGGATTCCCTCCGTCGTTTGGGTGTCGGCATTGTCATCGAGGGTGCGGGGGTCAGGAGTGCCTTGGCGGGGCTCGCAGTGGGTGACGACGGTGGAACGGCCTTGGGCGTCCCCTTGGCTGTCGACCGACGATAAGTGGCCTTCGGATCAGGAAAGGCCTTGGCGATGTGTTGAACGACGTCGCGCAAGTGATAGGCATCCGCGAATTGCGGGAGGAGCGCGATAGAGGGGCTGATCCAGGTGCCAGCGAGACGAACGATCTGGGAGTCGCGCGCGGAACCGTTGTTGCCCGAGAGGTCAAAAGCTTCCTTTACCCATTGAGTTTCTTTGCGTTCGTCGAGTTCACTGGCTTCGGGGAAGGCGGCGCGAAACATGGTTGTGAGACTGATGGCGCCGGTGTCATAGCGGCGGAGGATAAAGGCGTGGCCAGAGGGCTGAGTGACAGGGTTAGGACGGGCGACGAGGGGAGTACGAGATCGGACGTACGGTTGGGATTTTGAGACGGCCGACCTGGAGTGACGTCAGGGGTGAACGGGGAGAGGAGAGAAGCAAGGGCGCACCAAGACTTCACGACCATCGCGATCGAGAGACTGATACTTCACAGGGGGCGATTTAGACAGGTCTACTGCTTGTCGTGCATGAGAATGAGAGTGAAACGACGCGAGAACGTACGTACTTGATTTGAGGTTCGGGTTTTGATATTTTACGGGGAGTTCTGGTCTTTGTGGTGGCATGACGGGCATGTATCAACGTGCAACTCGTTCAAAACGCGTCCAGCCCATGGGAAATTCAACACCCACATTTTTCAATCTCCGACACCGCGTCAAATAAAAACGCGCGCCTCTTGTCATTCGACGCGCGTTCCAATCCGAAGGACGCGAACATCGCGGCGGGGGTGTACGATGACGAATGACAAGGTTTTGAGGGTAGAGGCTTGCACATCCGAACCAACTCTTTGTACCAGATTGACAGCATCTCTCTTGTTTTTACGTTCCGCGTCGACAAGGGGAAACAGCTTCCCCTACTCTACAATAACACGAGAATGAGCTCGAACAGCGGTGTGCGGAGGTGGTCTCGCTGCTACTGAAGGTGAAGAGGAGGATGGCCAAGGATGAAGCGAAGAAGTTACAGCTTGAACTCGCCATCAATCTCGAGGAAATGATGTCCAAGCCGGAGTGATAGCCTCCTGTCTTGGTATTGTCTCGCGTCCTTTCTTCCCTGTAGATTTCTGCTGGATGGTTGGTTGGTCCACAACGCAGCGATGATACTATTTTGTACCTCTAGTCGCTGCCTTGATCACCTAGGGACACTCTGGCTTGTCATCATAAACGGAGGTGTTGCAATAGATTCCTAGGTAGATCGGATACTTTCACGTCGTCTCTGATTCACGATGCACCGACTGTGGTCTTTTGGGATGTTGATATCGGTCCGTTTATCGAGACAAGGGAGAAGGTGCTTGAAATTCTTGGGCTCGACTACCCACACCTTTACTAGCAACGTCTACGATCAAGCAAGATTCTAACGTCGTCGTTCTTTTACAAGAAGTATTCCGCTCACACCAACTCGGACCGCCCCGCCAACGCCTCCGTCAAATCCTTGACGCCGGCCCACCACGCCCCCTTGCCCCTCCGATTCTTCATATCCGCATGCTTCACCATATCCTGCACAGACACCCACGCCAACGCGCTCCCCTGGATCGTAATCACCGCCGCACTCTCCCCAGACGCGACCTTGACCCGTCCCGGCTGCGCCTGCAGCCGCGCGTGGTGTTCTTCCAAAAAGGACATGCACCTCAACGAGAGCCGCGTCGCGCGTGCGCGGTCCATAGGGGAGGGGACGCCGCCCTGGAGGGTATGTCCGAGCGAGGCGGAGCGCGAGTCAAAGAGCGTGCCACCTTCTTCTTTGAACATCTTGGTGATGACGTCGGTCGTGTAGACCGTCGATGCGGTTTCGTTGCTGGGGAATGGTGAGCAGAGCAAAGGTGGTAGTGGGGATCGCACGCACCGAATGACGAGACGGCCTTCGCTCTTGCCTTTGGCGTCCAGTCCGTAGCGCAGCTGGAGGAACTTGACGTCGTCGCGCAGCAAATCGAGATCCATCCCTCGTTCTGGGGTATACACCAACGACGCACCCGTCTTTATCCGGAATGCGATGAATACCCTCGCAAAAGACCAGAGACGAAAGTGATACATACCGCCAATGCACCCATCGTCGCGATATATCCACACTTGCCGCCCTGCGTCTCGACGACAAACACCCGATTCCGGCTCGCCGACGCACTCTGTTTGATCGAATCACACGCATCCACGAGCGCATTCAAACTCGTATCGCTCCCTAAACTAAACTCGGTCAACGGCACGTTGTTCGAGATCGTCGCGGGGAGATGCACCATCGGGATGTTGAACGATGGATACAGCTTGCGCGCATTATCGAGGATCAGCAACGCGTTGAAGGCTTCAAACCCCCCGATGAGCATGAGCGCGTGTAGGTTGTGTTCCTGGAAGCGGGAGGCGACGGCGCCGAGGTCGACGTCAGGGAGGGTGCGGTTCGTGCCGAGCTCGGAACCACCGCGGGCGGTCCATCCGTCGACGCCAAGCCAGGAGAGCTCGTGGACGTGGTCGTTGAGCAGACCGCGGAAGCCGTTGTGTACAGCCAGTGGCGTGTGTCCTTGTTTGATACAGTAACGGACCGCGGCACGTGTTGCGGCGTTCATGCCACCCGCGGGTGCACCAATGCTGCAATAGGGTGAGAATCAGATGAATACCATCGCGCCAGGATCGGTGTGCTTACTGCATGATGGCAACCCGCATTCGCTGCAAAGGCGGTCAGACCTGATGGGTCCATCAAGGATGCTATAACCAACCTGTGCTTCTGGCAGCTGTTTCTCGGTGTAGAGCGTTGATGTGGTGAAAAAGTTTTCCAGACTCTGCAAGAACTCGGGATCACGCAGGGACATTGCCTTGCTAAAATCCTTTGCTGCGATCGCATCTGCGACTGCCTTGGTCTTTTCGAAAGTCACTACTCAGCATATATGCGTTGATTTTTGATTGCCACCGTACCATTGCGACAGCTTCCATGAGGGGGACGCGCGTAATCTTGTTTTCACGGATCCCAATCATGTAGGAAGGCGTGTCGGGCGTCGCCTCGAGCAAAGCATTAACGGCCTCGACGCCCTGCAGCGTAGGCTAACAGGAATGTGTTATCGGTGCTTTGCTGGCAGGAACACGTTTTCTCACCAATGTACGATCAAGGGCACAAGGTTTGCCCCCGCGTTGCGTGTGTCCGAGCGTGGTGACACGCGTGTCTAGTCCGAGGCGTTCAGTGAGGATATCCTTGACGTAATCGGCACGGATTGGCTGGAGATTGGCGTCGTGAGCACCTTCGGCGACGATGACGATTGTTTTACGTTTCCCGATTTGACGGTGCTAAAAACGGTGAGCCCGCAGATGGTGCAAGGCGGATCAGAGACCTACGCGTTGGATCGTCTCGCACATGTAGTCCTCCCAGGGATTTGCTTCAGGTGGGCGTTCGGGAATGAAAATAAAATCTGCTCCACCGCTGCCAACGCGCGATCAGCGTGGTGATCCCTCATATCATGCGGGTGGACGTACCTAACGCCAGCGAGCAAGGCCAACCACCCACAGTGCCTGCCCATGACCTCGAGCACAAAGGCTCTCGAGTGCGAGGACGCGGTCGAGTTAATATTATCGATCGCCTCACAGATCCTTTGCAGCGCGGTTGGTGCTCCGATGGTGAGATCGGTCAAGCTCATGTCGTTATCGATGGATCCGACGAGGCCGACGATGCGGAGGTGACTGTGGTTGGTGAGCTGTTCCGGGGTGATTTTTCCCTGGTTGTGCAGAGATTCTAGGAGAGTAGGCCATTCCGCGCGAAATACGTCGGCGCCTGTGAGGGATCCGTCACCGCCACAGACGACGAGGGCGTCGATGCCTTCTTTGATGAGGTTGTATGCGGCCGATAGACGGCCTTCTGAGGTACGGAATGCCTTCGAGCGGGCTGTTCCGATGAGCGTACCACCCTGCGTTCAGTTCGACACACGTTGGCTTGATAGTAGATCGCGGACGTACCTCTGCGAACCAGCCTCTTACGTCGTCGAATCCGACGCGCACGATGTAACGGCCCTTGAGAGTACGGCCATTCGGATCATCAGAAGTGCCGTCGCGAAGAAGCCTTCCGTCTCCGAAGCGCAGATTTTCCAAGAGGTTGGTCCGGGCGCCTCCGCGCACACGTTGGGCAGCGCTGGGATCTGCGAGTGGTTCATCGTAGGCGAGGTGGTCGCGCGTGTTTCCGCGGACGAGACCTTCGTATCCCTCACGGACGATGTATGTCTCACATCCTCTGTGGGTGGAGAATAGTGTGGGTGCGTGTGAGAACGAGATATATAATTGGAGGACGAGACTCGCCTCAGGATACCGATCTTGACGACGGCGCGGACGACGGCGTTCATGCCAGCACTGTCGCCGCCAGACGTGAGGACAGCGATCTTCATGAGGGGGGATGCGCGGTTACTATGGATGTTGGACGGATGCAAGATGCGAGGCGGCGATAGTGGCGGTCCTAAGTGGGCGATGTCGTGGTGACCAGTTCCACCGACACACAACGATCGTGCTCATCGTCTTGGACGACGACGACCGACTCTCAAGCTCACCCCTTCTGCATGGCTCGGTCGCTGTGTCGGAAATTGAGCGCGACACGCCCCCATCTCAAGGACAGTGATGACGTAATCAATGTGACTGGATTTCCTGCTCCCCGTCGAATGCTGGATCGGCGCGCACGTTGACTCTCCTTGCTTTTGCTCGCTCATCATGTCCGGAACAGCGAAGACGCTCTTCGTCGTCTGTCTCGCCATCAACTGCGTTCTCTGGTCTCAGAGCAGGTATGCGCAGTCATCACATCACTATCAACTGGCAGCACTCCATCGCGAGTCCGCGCTCTGGAAACGCATCCCGTTCGCAACTTCGCACGAACCGGTCAGCGAGAGCGAGGTACCGACTCTGTTTGTCGTGCGTCCGTCGTTGCTCATCTTTCGTCGGTCCAGTGTCGACCACTTGACTTTGCGCTTCTCCCGGACCAATGTACCCATGTCCTTGACCAGTGTCCAACATCAGACACCGTGCTCTCAATCCCATATCTCCAACTTTATTTCTGTGCTGACCTTGCCCTCCGACCCTTTGTATTCACAGCGCTACTCCTCTGGCTCCTGTTCCTCTTCTCTACCCTCGGAATATCCGCCTCCGACTTTTTTGTCCCAAATCTCGCTGCAATCGCACAGTTTCTCGGATTGAACGAGGACGTTGCCGGTGTCACGCTTCTCGCCTTTGGAAACGCCAGTCCGGACGTCTTTGCGACGTTTTCTGCGATGCGCGCCAACTCGGGCAGCTTGGCCATTGGTGAGCTGCTGGGCGCAGCTTCCTTTATCGTCTCCTGCGTCGCAGGATCCATGTGCATCATTCGCCCATTTAAAGTCGATCGCATCCCGTTCCTCCGTGATGTCGGTTTCTTCACCATCGCGATATGCATCCTACTGTTCATTCTTCGAGATGGAATGATAACTGCTCTCGAATCGACAATGCTCATCGTATGGTACGTCTGCTATGCTACAACCGTCATCATCGGCGGTTGGTGGGTCAGTCGGAGAGAGAAACAGCGTCGCAATGAAGCAATCGTACGCGCAGAGTACATGGACGATGGCCTACTAGAGCCATACTCTGACGGTAATACGCTCAAGCTTGACGCCTCGTCATCCTCACCTTTTCTTTCCCAGAAGTACCACCAGGGGCTCCGCCTTCAGCATCTGAAGGTAGTTTGACAGTGCCTGTTTCCTTCCCCATACCCACCCGTACCAGGTCCGCGTCCGTACCCGCTGTACCTCGCGTACAGACACAACTTCCCCCAGCACCAATTTCTCAGACGCCCTCGCCAATCAGCTCTCCCCACCTCGCCCAGATGCCTTCTTTTTCTCTGGTCGGTGCCATAGAATTCCATCAGGTCGTTTCGTCGTTGCGAAGCCAAGCCGCCAGTTCATCCCTCAACGTATTTGATTCCCCCGTGACGCCTTACGCAGGTGGCCACTACCACATCCCTCGCCGTCGAAGCCGTTCCAGCTCCGTCTCTCCACGCCCACCAACCGAAGGTGAAGAATGGGACAGGGCGCTCGGCGTTCCCCTCAACGACCGCTCCCCGAGGTTGCTCCGCACCTCTATATCGGAGGAACCGGACCGTGAGGAGGCCGAACTGCTGAACGTGCCAGAGGAGCCTGAGGAAGGTGCACGTACCCCTCTCTCTATCCCTACGATACCCTCGATATCACACACGCCTGCCTCTCCTACTGAGGAGCGGGCGTTGACCGAGGCTGAGGAGCGGACCCCTCCCACACAGTCTGGGGGCCTGTGTTACGTTCTCGCACGGGCGTGGCACATCCTTTTCCCGTCGCTCCACCATTTCAAGTCAAAGACGCTGGCGGGGAAGATCGTCTCATTACTCGCCGCGCCGGCCGTCATGGCATTGACGGTCACATTACCTGTCGTTATAACCCCTTATGGCGGCGACGGCTCACACGAGGAAAAATTAGACCGGCAAGCGGCGCATCTGTCTGACTTTGAGGAGGAGGGCGTCGAGAGGGCGCTGATTGCCGAGCACGAGGTCGAGGAAGACCTTCACGTGGAAGGGTCCAACAAGTGGTTGACGGCCGTGCAGTGTATCCTCGGACCGCTGTTTTGTGTCTCCATATTATTTAGTGCGTCATTTTCGTCTTGATGAACCCGTTTTCTTTTTACGCTTGCACTCCAGGTGGGAGCAGCCATATCAAGTGGCTACTGACTGGGACGGCCCTCGGGGGCTCCGTCCTTGCGTTGTTTGTGCTCGCTTTTTCTAGCTTGCGGTTGCACCCCGCTGCTCAGATGACGAAATGCTGCATGGGGTTCCTCGTTGCCGTCGTGTGGATCATGGCGATCGCAGACGAAGTCGTGAACGTCCTCCAAGTAACCGATACTCAGCCCCTCTGTACCGTATGCGCATTCACGCATTTGCTTTTATAGACATTTGGGTTCATCTTTGGACTCTCGGACGCCATCATCGGTCTGACGATCTTTGCCGTCGGCAACTCGCTCGCCGATCTCGTCGCCAACACGAGCGTCGCCGTACGTCCCCATATACGCTCGCACACCTACTCACCGCTCACCCTCTCATAGGTCTTCGCGCCCATGATGGGCTTCTCCGCATGTTTCGGCGGTCCCATGGTAAACATCCTCCTCGGAATCGGCATCTCAGGGACGTACGTCATCCACGAGTCCGGCGGGATGCCGTACGACCTGCACTTCACGCCGACGCTAATCACGAGTACGGTCGGGTTGCTGATGCTCCTACTGACGACGCTGGTAGTGGTGCCTGCGAGGGGGTACGTGCTGTCGCGGCGGTGGGGGATGTTTATGATTCTGGCATATGTGGTGCTGATGAGTGCGAATTTGGCGGTGGAGGTGAGCTTTGAGCAATGAGTGGGGTACAACGTCATCCGGTGTGTGCTGGGACTATGTTGTGTTTTGGGATTAAGTACTAGGATATATATATGATGCTATGATGCACGACCCCGTCCATCCACGGTGGATAAGTACGCGTGGGTTTCCTGGATACGTTATATTATTATTATTACTGGCTTCGCTATGTATCGTCCGCTCGATCTACGTCAATGTTGTCCTCTGCACTTCTTCGATGCATCCTCCGTCGATAAGTTCCGGCCTGCGCGCATCCAGATTTCCACCTTGTGATTCCAACTCTGTCGGAACACGGCATTCCAATGTGCTCAAGGCAATCGTACTGGGTGTCCTCGATGTCCCGTCTGCCCGTACCACGTGTGTGCTCTCACGGAGGAGGAACATGATCCTGGATGCGAGGACGCTGTGGATCGTGACCTGCGCCCTTGAAACGTTCCATCATGACGCAGGGCGAGCCCCATCACAACTGTCAGCTGAGAGTACAATCAACTGAGAGTCAAGACGCACATGTCTAGCAGCTCCGAAAACTGGATCTACGTACAAATTCAGTTCGTCAAGTCGACCACGCTATACGTATAACGGATGACTAACCGGAAACGCAGCATCGAGGATGACATTGGCAGCTGAGATGACTGTTCATGCAAACAATGACCGCTCCAATATTACACAAGAGTACAGAGACGTTGGTGTGCAACTCACGACCGATGCCTGTGATGTGGACAATGCTACCAAAATAAAGCGTGTGTATGAGCGACCTGCGAGTCCGAACGTGTCGGTAATCGTAGTATTGTTTGTATGCCGTCAGAGCCAATATCCCTGTCGGATGGTGATCAATCCCGGTGAGGACGTTTTCCGAAGAGGAAGACCATTTGCTTGCCTAATTCGAATGCTAATAACAGCGCATACACGAGGACGCTATTGCGGGACGACATCGGGTAGCAACCGGTTATCGGTGCCAGTGCTTCCCAATGGATTTAGACGTCTGTTTTCACAACAGAGGATCCGAATACGTACCAGGCAGCAGACTATTTGGTAGGATGTTAAATGTGAGAGCCCCCGCGATGATGAGCTATGCTACATTAGTCCAACAGCCGCAAGCACACAGCCAATATCCATACCACCCCATACACAGCAAGCCCATATAACACATGTTTGTCTCCCTTCCAAAATGCATATGTTCGAAGGACCAAGAGAACTGTAGAGTGGACAAGCCGTGTTTAAATCTAGCAAATAAAATACATGAAACTTACTCTCAGAAGCGATGATGCCGATGGCGTGAAAAACTAGGCAAGTGCTGTTCATTCCACGGCATCCCAGTGACGATGCTCGAGGCACTCACTGTTCCCTTCAAGACTAAAAAGACAGGGCTATTTCATATGTCAGGCCAAACGCGTGAGTATGGTATGTTGACTCGTTACCATCCTGTTTGACCGTAGAACAGCTGTTTGCCTGTGAGACATATCTAGAAATTTGAATGCATTGTTGCGTACGGTATGCAGAAAAACCTATTCCAGCAAACGGTATATACCTAGAGAGCGTGAAGATGACCCGTGTCACGTCCCATGGCCTCCCCCATATCCATCGTACCTTTAATCATTTGAGGAGCTTTCAGTACCGAGTTGAGGGATTATTACTTACCTCATCTTCGACCGTGATAGCATAATCGAAAATCTAATATAGTGAACCATTTCAGAGAACCATTTTTCATGGATGAGCACGCGAGTTTGTACCAGGATCGCCATTCCAGCAACTAAGGCAGCCATGTTAACAAACACACCGGCGATGTATTCACGACATACCGTTGAAGTACTGTACATCACGCCTACATTAGCAACCCAGCAGATGACAGATACCGGCCAAGTACCTTGGAGGTTTGAAGGCCAGCTATTTCGGTGATGCTAAGAGACATGGTGACGCTGCGCAGAAGCGAGTCAATGCACAGAAGGGCGTCGACGCAGTTGGTACTATAACTCAGTGGGCAGACCGCAAAATCCAGAGCCCTCTTATACCATTCAGAGGGACGGCGGTCACTTTCCGCCGACCAACCCTTCATTGACAGAATTCGCCGAAGATCAGAATCTGTGCAAGGGAATTGTTGCGTTGTCGAATCAGCGTCGTGTTCTCGTGCCTTTCTTACCATTTGATCATGAATGTCACCCACGGTGGACAAAAAATAGTCAAGTATAAGCTGCTGGGCGGTGGGTGGAAGACGTTTATAGCATCGGCCGCTATAGCGCTACCTACCAGCCGTTGGAAGCAACTTAGATGTAAATTTAAGATGTGTGAGAATCTATCTCTGGATATCCGGTGGTACAGCTCTTGCTGTGGTTGGCAGTGACCTCCATCGACGGCGCGATTCCTATCGTGTCGAAACTGAGTACTTGCTGATTCTGGAACTTGGATCTTACAAGAAACCATCACCGGCCACTGTTGTGGTAGACAGGACGACATGCGCGCCGATGGAGGAACTAGGTCGTGAGCGCGAAGTGCGAGCTTCATAGTTCTTAGTCAGTGTGAGAGGGAGGGTAACCTGGGCTGTCAATCCTGTCTGCTGCGTCCATCAGATGCCCTTCTCCAAGGATCCGGGCCATGCGATATGGTAGGCCAATCTCGGTACAGTACGCGCAGTGACAGGTAAGGGGGCGGAATTGGGTGTAGTTTCGAGCCGGCGAAGCTCTCGTCAGGGGCTTGACCGCTACCCCGACCGCCACCTTTCCAGGGCCGTTTAGGTGAACTACCCACTATACCAGTCGAAGGGAGTTGGCTGTAGCAGTGACCCGAACGGGTATGCTCCCACGTGACGGGCCGTCCGAGCCACCCCAGCAATTTTGTCGTTCCCGTGCACTGCGCTGGCTCACCATGCAAGCGCAAGCAACACTAATCAAGGTCGCTGATGTCTCACATGAACTCGGCAAGGCACTCACGGATGCCAACACACGGCCGGGAGGTGTCAACGGGCCCGATATTTCTCGGGCTCAGGTTTGGCTGGACAAGATCAAAGCTACATCCCGAGAAATTCTCGAAATCCTCAACCAATGCGCTATTAGTTGTTCAACTCCGGATGAACAGCTAGAAAGCTGGATCTCTGCCAATGGTCCCACCATATGCTTGTTTGCATTGAACGAAATGAAGAGGACAATCCAGTCCGATCGTCCGTGGAGAACACTTTTTGGCTTTGCGTCACCCAGTATAAGCTTCAGTACTGTGGGGACAGATGACAGAATTAGAGAAGGTATCAAGGTCCTCCACAATCACCGAGAACATTTCGATTACTTGCTTGCATCTGGCGTCTGGTGAGCGCCCAAGTTGCCTGAAAGGATTTCATTTGATCGCAAGGCCTGCCACTAGGTACCAGAGGATGGACAAGTTTCAGCAAATGAGGACAGCTTCTCTCGTTTCTATGCAGTTCAACACCATGAATTCTTCCAGTGGGAAAGATGCAATACACAAGCAGAGTATGCGGTAGGTATCCCTATATCATGACTTCTGCAGCTTACGGATCGAATTTCAGAAGTGCGACAAGGGCAGCTGGGTGGGACGACAGCTACAGCTCATCCAGCTCCTCTCTCAAAACAGTGGTGGATGTCCTTGTAGAGGAAAGCGTTGATCGTCCCCGCACCGTAAACCAAAGCCATGGACCGAGTTCCATACAAAATTTTGCACACGCCAGATCAAAGTGAGTATCCCCGCGTAGTACATCTTTAGTCACTAGACCACCTCACGCACAGTACGATGGCGACCGAATTTCACAGGAACAACAATCTACCTGGCCATATTTCACATGAAATGGGAGTCATCGAGAAGGAGGAGCCCAAGGACTGGATCGATCGTAAGTATTGTGAACACAAAGCATCGCTCAAGGTCTTGACGATCGTGTTCGTCTGCAGCGGAAAAACTGGATATTATCCTGCAGTGGTTCGAAGCATCCAGAAGCTTCGAGAAGCATAGAGCCACTGTGTTACAGCGACAACCTGATACCTGCACCTGGCTACTCGAAACAAATGAGTACAAGGAATGGCTGGCTGGCGACTATCCACTACTCTGGTTACAAGGAAAAGGTTTAGTATCAGAGATTTAACGAAAGTTTACTCACTGATCTCAGTATGACTACAGCTGGATGTGGGAAATCCGTTTTAGTGTGCGTGCACCCATTTGTCCTCATGTTAGCATTGAATTGAACGGCAGTGCCTCCGTGATCGAACACCTCGAGAAAACATTTGTGGCTGTACCTCTCGCATTCTTCTATTTTGACTTTGGGAAGGAACGATTCATGGATGCTACCGAAGCGATACGCTCCCTACTTTATCAATTACTGGACCAATACCGTTATGGGAAAGTCAAACTCGGTGCAGCCCAAGTCGTTGATGAGTTGGTTGAAGAGAAACGTAAAGGCGACACAACCCTCAGGGATATCATGTCCCTCTCTTCTCTAGTGTCCCGTGTTGCAGGACAGTTTCGTTGTCAGCCTCTTGTCGTCATCGATGCCTTGGATGAGTGTAAAGACCTAGATCGTCTCCTTCGTGCTCTCCTCGAGTTGAAGGCGAAGGGATTACTACGGCTCTTCGTGAGCAGCCGTCCAGATCAG
>JBBPLN010000499.1:0-18966 GCA_038089815.1 Sutorius eximius | reverse complement strand
CGCTCGATCTCCCGTCTCGTGGCGTCCGTATGGAGTGCGTGGTGGTGGTGAACTCGTCTTCGACCTGTCCGCTGGCCTCGTGGGTCCAGCGCTCGTCGCGCTTGGGTTCGCGATGTCACCGGTCTCGTCGTGAGCCGATAGACTCGTCATCCCGTCTTCTGCTGCGCCAGACGTGCAACGGACCATCGTGTCCTCGCCGCCATCGCTCTGGCTGCCCGCCGGGGTCGCGAAGCTTCATTTCATCCATTGTTTTGTTCTGATAATGTTCATCTTATATCCATACTTGTATCTTTACTACTATGTATATTGCTGTCGTCGTGCAAGCCGCTGTGCATGACGAGGGTGTAACGTTGGGAAAATTCAATTCCCACGTGTCTTGGCGAGACTGGAAATAAAGACGAGGTCACATATCCGTATTTGGAATACCCCTGTATTGTGATGATGTAATCATTAAAATGTGGATGACCGCCTGCTTTGCCTCTCGTTGTCAAATGACGTCCGCGCTCGCAAGTCAGCTCGTCGCGTCGACGTCGTTGAACGCGTGTTTGTTGCAGGACAGGTCAAAAAAGAGAAAAACAGAGTCGTATCTTTTTACGGGCAGAGATGCAGACCTTCACGACCTCGACTCGTTGCACGCGCTCGCATCCACCGCGTTCAGCCATCTCCGTTCCCTCTCATCCGCGCTCGCCTCAAAAACGGTCAAGTTTGGACCAGATGCATCGTCCGTCTCTGTCGATTTCGAACACGCTTTGTTCTCCGATGCTGCCAGGGTGCTCGATCGCACGCTCCAGACACCGCAACGCAATGCCAACCTCGATCAACACATCAATGCGTTTCTGGCTCTCCTCGGCCCTTGGCTGATGGAGGCACCCACCAGCAAAGTATTGGAGTGGCTCGTCAGGCGGTTCAGGTAACGTTTTGTCCAACTTTGCAGTCGGGCTCATCTGAAACGTATATCAGGATCAACGAGTTCAATGTACCTGCCCTTCTTGCCTTGTTTTTGCCGTACCACGAATCCCCCCATTTTGTCAAAATGCTTTCTATATTGCACATCCAGTACGTACACCATCATGGGATATCTCGCATACTCATGTTTTCCCAGGTCAAACTCTGCTTTTTCGTTTCTACTCCCCTTCAGATCAACGGCAAAACCGCTTTCACGTACCGCTTTGGTCAAAGCCATGGTATCAGACACGGAAGTGGCACGTTTCGTCGCCAATCTTTTGCCCGTCGCAGTTAAATGTATCTCCGTTCTGTTTCGTCAACTGTCATCTTTTGCTCACCGCAACATCAGGCTCGCATTCACATCGCACACTGCTTTCGTTTCATGCTGCTACAGTGCACGACTATATCTCTGCCGTGCCATCTCTTGACGATGGAATCCTTGCGTTCATCCTATCTTCTTTGCTGACACCCCTTCAGTCGTCTCAAAAAGATGCCAACGTTGCAGTGAGTTGCCTATTCACGTCTGTTCAAGTTATCATGCTTATCCATTCATTAGCTCGGAAGCTTTGTTCTTCTGTGTACTCTCTCGCGGCGGGTCCACCTGAAACCTGCCGCTCTATCTGCCATTATTAGCGCAATGACAACCCAAGTACGCGGGGTTCGGGGCTCGGGGAAAGGTTCTGTATCTACTGCGCATTTCGTCAAGACCGCTGTGGCGATCTGTTCATCACAGGATGATGTTCACGAGTTCCCCCTCGGCGCAAGCCAGTTGTGCACAAAAATGTCGTACGTCATTTCTATACCTCATCTTGGAATTTCCTTCAAATCGCACGACACAGCGGATTTTCCGACGAAATAAGTAAAATTGTAACGGTTATCGGTGCCCAGCATTTCATCCTTCCGCTCCTCAGGTCCCTGGGTGAACGGTATGCGGATGTCCCCTCTGTTGTGTGATCATGACCTCATTTCCGTGTAGCATCCACGAACATCGGGTTTCATCCCTGTTTTCTACCTTGATAAATTCCCCAAATATACCCTCTGCAGTTGTCAAAGAGTTGTCTCGCATTCTAATCCGCTTTGCTACGCTGCCACCCGATGCCGATCCTGGAGTGGATAAAGACGAGAAGAGAGAGGAAACCATTCGTGTCGCACGGTCCCTGCTTTCTCTCGTCCATCAACGCCATCTTGAACTCTTGAGAGGCGTTGCAGACGATGTACTTTTTGAAGTTGGCATAAACACTAGCGAGCCGAGCGACGATAAAAAGGAACGCAGAAAAATGGCAAACGAGCTTTTGACATCGTTTTCTTTGGTGAGCAAGGCCTTGTCGATCACCATATTCAAACTGAAACGCTGCAAATGCCAGTCCCATCCATTGGCCGAGTCTGGCGACGTGAACGGGATCGTGGTTGCATCTGCAAGTACATCAAAGGATGCCCGTGTGGTGGCAGTGGAGAGAATGTACTTGATGCTGAAAAATGCACAGGATGGTCTGTCCGCCCCGGATATGGTTAGCGTTCCATGCTTGGACCACGACTTCGATTGACAACGTTCTAGGCGTCTATTCAGTCGGCGCTGCTTGGTCGCGTCTACGATACCCACGCAGGGGTGCTACAAGCGCTCTATGCCTCGCCCGATTTGTTCCTTTCGACAATTGTTCCGGCTACGTCGTCTCAGCAACTCCTTGATGTCGTTACATCGCAGTTGTTCCCTACACCTCCCGCGCGGGCAGTTCTACGAGCCCATGTAGCATTCCTCGCGGGACCATTCGTCAAAACGTATCCTGATCTTACTTCCGCCGTCCAGAAAACTGCCTTATTCCCCTTCTTGCTCGCCTCAAAGGGAAAGTTCAGGACGACGCGTAGTGTGTGGGAAACCGTCAGGGAAGGTGGAGATTTCCAGACGGGATGGTTACAGGGTTGCGTGACCATATGGGAACACGCATCATTGTTGGAGAAGGAAGTGGAAACAGACAAGGACGACAGCGATGGGTCCAACGAAAAGCTGTGCGAAGCCAACCTTGGCGTCGCCGACAAGATAGCCGGTAAGTGGTTCTCCGCATGGGTTATGTGCAGACGCTTGAAACGTGGCCGTTCACAGAGAACATCCTCATCGGAAGCAACAGTTCCCAAGATATTGATGTGTTGCTGTCCAAGTTGCAGGATCCTGTTTCGCATGCTCGGGCGCTGGCGTATCTGGTCTGCCGCGCGTTGCTGATGCGAACTTCGGGAGGTCAACAGATTTTGCTGGCTCACCGTTTCATACATGCCATGCGCCTGACCTCGCTGGAAGCAGGTGACGACCTGACCCTGGAGGAGGTATGTCCGATCTTACACATCTCTCTAGGACTTTGTGTTGACGACATCCTCAGGCGCTAGACGCACGTCGCGTAGGCGTGAAGGTAGTCATCAAACCAGGAGGGCGAAACACTATCCATGCATTGCAATCTTCGATCCTTGCCCTCATTCCGGCTCTTCCCGCTCCTCAAAAGTTCTCGGCAGTTTGGATTTCGGTGATACCCTCGGTAAGTCACCCTCCCTTGTTTCATGACGCTGCTCTGCCGACCTGACGCATACAAGGCCGACCAGATCACTAGTGATCCAAGCCAATGCTACGTAACCCTGATGCAAGAAATATATGCGCTCGCCGCCGCCGCCGCAGGTAGTGCGCCCAAGCCGCTCTCCACGTCCGTCTTGCAAGCGCTGTTCCTCAACCTGAGAGACAGCTCATTGGCGTTCCTCCTTGGGGTTCTGCTCTCATCTTCTCAGTCCCTAGAGAGAGTCAGAACGCACGCCCTTTTACATGTTCTTGCATTCATACGCGGCCAAGTCGATGCGAGTGCCATCGATTTCCAAACGGTACTTCCATCGTTGATTGCTGTTTTGTTGGATGGGCGAAGTGACAAGCGGGATCGTGCCCTGATCTTTGAGAGCATTTCACTTCTTGGCGGTACCTCAGAGAAAAAGCATGTGTACGGTTTGGACACGTTGTACGGTCCGGCCTCCTGTACGTCTCCAAATTGTGTAGGTGAACGGCTACTTATGAATCTGGCACAGCTCAATTGCAATACGTCGATACCGCGGATCTTTCTATGTATGCGAAGGCTCTTGTGGGTAACAAGGAGCAACTAATCCAAGATGCGGAATATATCAAGGTGTTCCATCAGAAGCACTTTGAGAGCTCGAATACAAAGTATGTGGAGTGTCGACCCGGTTTCCTTCCGTTTATTGACGGTCTGGTGTAGGTACAAGCGCCGGGTCCTGTGCTTCTTACTCTCGCATGTCATTAGCCATCCCTTCCCATCCGCTCGGATCGCTTTGCTCCACTCCATCGAGAGCGTCACTGATTATTCCAAGTCGCACATGTTACTCCCCGTCATGAAGAACTTGACACAAGAGTCTACTCCCATCGCGCAGATGTTTGGAGCGTCAATCGAGGCGTACGTATCGCTCGTCGTTGCGGGCTTCCTCAGCATCACTGGGGCGGACCTTGGGAGTCGAGACGACAACGAAGCCTGGCCCGTATTTCTCTCGGGTCTGCGATTCTACTTTCACTCCAGTCCGTTCGGTTTACTGGTGGTTGATCGTGTGCTGATGAGGTCCTGACAGACTCGGATGCGAATGCGCGGGGGCTCTATGCGAACGCGCTCGAGCTGAAGCTCTTCGCGGGTCTCGATCTCGAGAGACGTGCAGAGGTTTGTACGGTCTTGTTACAGGCGGGCGGTGAAGGCGGGGAGATGGTGAGCGAGCGCGCTTCGGATATCTTTCATGACTGCTCATGCATCGCGACTAGTACTTGGCGTCCCGGGCGCTCCTTGGGAAGCTGCTTGGAAACGTTGCGTTGATCACTCACCTCCTTGTACAGTTCCGACCGGACCATGGTGAGGTTGATCCGCCTGTGAACAAGCGCGCCAAGCTGGACCCGTGCGTGGCTATCACGATTATTGGGGTATGCAGGCTGATGACCTCCCCAGAATACCACATGCTTCCGAGATCAGCAAGCTCCAGCCGCTGAGTCTGTTGGCCGAAGTGCTCGGGACGAACGAGATTCCGGGATCATTGGATCTGATATGTAACCTCTTAGAGACGCTCAACAAGGTCGTGCGTTCCGATCTTTGGGGTCCTTCGGACACGAGCTACATCTGCCAGATGTTGATGGCCGCGATAGAGAAGAGCGCAAGTAGAATAACGGTGAGTGGCTCTTTTCGTGCGGCTTATTCCATCGTTCAAGTTGGCATCAGGAGACCCCAGCGAGGTCCGTTCGCTTGGATGTGTTGGTCGAACTGATCAGGGGTAGGTTTAATCGTGCATTTTTCATCCATCAGGTGTTGTAACTTCGTTTGGCAGTCACTGACAATCCTCAAACGTCCAACGAGGCGCTGCTCTTGATGGCTAACTTGGCCCGACTCACCCCCGACTCTGTCCTGCATAACATTATGCCCATCTTCACGTTCATGGGATCCAACGTCTTCCATAGGGATGACTCTTACAGCTTCAAAGTCGTCCAAAACGTGAGTTTGCATCTGACGGCGTACGAGGCCAGCTCAATTTTTTTGGCACAGGCGATCGAGAGGATTGTTCCGGTGATGGTGTCGTCCCTGAAAGAAAAACGTTTGGAGGGCCTTGACTTGTACATCGCGGCGAGAGATTTCCTGCGTATATTTACGGATGCGTCGAACCACATCCCCCGGCATCGCCGACAAAAGTGCGTCCTCAATCACGGTGTGATCTTTTGCTCATGCGCCACAATAGCTTTTTCGTGCATCTCACGGAGGTCCTTGGGACACAGACGTTCTTGGCGCCGGTTTGTATGCTCCTGGTTGACAAGGTCACCAATCGCGCGAGTCGTCAGACGCCGGAAGAAGCACAAAGCACGCTCGCCCTCCCTACATCGTTGTTACGCCATTTCGACCGCCCACGACAATTATTCGTGAGTTCTCCTGGTGTGTTCACATGAAGACGACTCACCATGTGCTGCAGGTACTCACTGAAGTGTTGAGGGAGTGCATGCGACTTAGATCTCAACATCTTGAGCCAGACACCACCGGTCCTGTATTCTTGGATCATTTTCGGTGAATATTTGTCTCTGTTCTTCACCGCGATTACTGAGTCGATGTGGTAGGGACGGGGAACACTCTTCATCTACCTCTGCCACCCTGAAACGCCGCATACAAGCGCTTATCTTGTTCGCGAGCACGGCTTTGACACCATTGGAGACCGACGCACCTGGCAGCGAGGAGGGCGGTAGTACCACTGATGTCATTACCCTCCTTTTGGATCTCGCTATGCCTCCAACGGGCGACGGGTCGGAAGGCGATTTGGCGGCGACCATTGCCGGGGCTCAGACTGCCATCGAGCGCATCATGAATGTCATTTCCGCCAGAGAGTTCTTGGCCGCCGGTCGCGTCATGTTGGCATCTGAGGATACCAGGGTGCGTGTTCTCTCATTCCCTTTTTTTCTTACGACCTCCCTCGCTTAATGGGCGCAGATCAAAGCAGGCGCACTTGGCGTTGTTTCTGCCAGGATTCCGCTCATCGCCGAAGGCGTGCGCGAAGCGTGTCAAACGACGATCATCGAACTCGTCAACCTCATCCGCAACATCATTGAACGTCAATCCGCGGGTTCCTTGGTCGAGTCTGCGCTCGCAGCGCTCAAAGCGCTTGGATCCACGTGTTGTGACGGAGAAGAGACGGCACTCATGTCGACTCTGTCGTACGTCCTCAAGGTGGTGCGATCGCGGACGTCCGCCACCGCCGCGGTGTCGGTTTTGCCGTGTTATATGTGAGTCGTCGTATCTTGCCCTCGTCTGCTGTGGGTCTGACATGGTTGGATCAGCACTGCCCTCGGACCACGGATCATCCCTCATTTTAGGGATATCGTACAAGAATGTATATCGATTCTTCGCGAGGGTCTCAAGGGCAAGACGCGTACGTTTCGTAATGTGCTCGTCTTTGTTCTGCCGTTGACCGTATTTCCAGAGCTTGCTGATGCACAGGAAGCCACTCTTGCAACCCTTCAAAGTCTACTGTCGTCTCTACCCGCGTTTTACGGGGCAAAAGAGCTGACGGAGATAGCAAAGCTCTACGTCGACTACAGTGCCACATTGACCACGCAACACAATCCCCTCACCGGACTGACCAAGGCGATCTCAAAACGAACGTCGGCCGAGGTGTTGCTTCCTGTGTTGCACGAGCTTTGGTCCAACGTAGACAAGGCACAGACGAAGGTACGCGACGTCGTTGCAAATATTGGCATGACGTAATGATGGGACGTAATTAGGAGGCCGTGAATGGTATGATTGGGTACTTTGTGTTGCTCAAGAGGGCACTGCACACCGCTCCTCGACCGGAAGTATTGGATAACCTGCGGTCGATCTTCAAAGTGTTCATGGAAGCGTTGGATTTGAAGATGGCGTTTGGTTTCATCGAGGTCAGCCTACTTTGTTCCGGTGGATTTTCAGAGTGTCGTGCAGTGTTTAACGATCGACTTCTGGGACAGGGCGAGCCTCATGTCATATCGGCCTTTACGGAACTCGTCATCAAGCTCAACGACAATGCGTTCAAACCCCTGTTCCGACGTATGCACGACTGGGCGTTTGCAGATGAAAAAGGTGCGTCATGACGCCGGGGAGGATGATAGCGTGTCAATTTCTCCCTCTACATAGCAACGGACGAGAGAAGAGTAACCTTTTGTCATGTTTATACCGCGTTGTTGGATTACTTCAAGGTGTGTCGTACAAACCCGTGGTCTAACGGTTCTTCTGATCGTCTTTGCTGTTACCAAAAGGGATTGATGAATCCATACATGTCCACGTTGTTGCGTCCTCTCACAGAGGTACTAGGGTCATTTGGCTCTTCCTCGATAAAGACCGCCCCGATAGACTATGCCCTGTGGTCGAGCGTCGTCAGAGTGCTCACAAAGTCTCTTGAAGCTGATGATGGAGGTATGTCCGTTTGATGGACCGTGTCCAACTTTATAATCAAACCCCTGTTTTGTCGCAGCTTTCTGGCGTGAGGATAAACTATCTACCCTCGTTCCGCACATGTTGGCCCAAGTACCCGTCGCTGTACACTTTCCGTCGTCATCGTCCGCAGGGGTCACCTCTTCCTCGGAGACACAAGAAGCGAACACGCCCCAACAAGCCTTGGTCTCATGTCTTCTTTCCGTGGTTGCCCTCGTTCCAAACACGTCTTCTGACCTCCTCAAGCGCCTCAACCTCGATCTTCTCATGCACACGCGTTCCGAGTACACCCGCGTACGTATCCTGGCGTTGGAGTGCGGGACGGAAATGTGGAAAGCCGAAGGAGGCAAATTGATGGGTACGTGGTGGCGCCGTTGATCGCTGCGCGTGTGGAGCTCAACCGTGTTTCTCTCACCCCTCCTTGATGCTTAGGATTCGTTGGCGAGACGGCAACGTTCATTGCCGAGTGCGCCGAGGATGAAAACGACAGTGTTGTCCGGGAAGCGCACCGTCTCAAGGATGCTGTCGAGAGCGTGGCAGGCAGTATTAGTGGTTTGTAGTGCGGGCCGGTCGTTACATAATAATGTGCTGTGCGGTCGCCCCGACTCGGTATCGTAGTTAGTCTTGCTGAGTCATTCGATTTGGCTGTCCAACAAACTGCTACAATATCCACGACGACCGTTCCGTTGCCCTGCAGAACTGCTACACGTTGCCATCCCCGCAGAGCGCTTGACCATCCACCAAGACCAACTCATAAGCCATGCCGCAAGGTCTCCCTCCCCTGGCATCACACGCAGTATTTACCGCGTCCACATCCATAACCATTGATGCACCGCGCGACACCGTGTGGCGAGTCCTTATGGACTTGGGATCGTATCACCGCTGGTACGTCCCGCTATCAGCTCTGCACGAATGCTTGGGCACAGTCATATATTCGCTTGCAGGAACCCATTTACGTATGTACTGCAATTAAAATAGCAGACCCTATTTTATGACCCCATTACCCGCAGTCGAAACTTGCGCCTTACTGATGCATCCAGGGCACCACTTCCCGAGTCTCAGCAGACTCCCCACGTCGGTGCTCATGCATACATTTATCCTGTGCACATTCCCCCTTCGTTCGACCCACCAAAGATATTCCCCGCCAGCTCGGCACTTGAGCTCATAACGGTTTTTGACAGCGACAACTACCGTTTTGCATGGGAGAATGTCCAATATCCTGCTTGGCTTATGTCTACGGAACGATGGCAGGCGTTGGTAGAAGTCGTGGAAGATGGGCGAAAGCAGACCCGCTATGAGACCATCATTGCGCTCAACGGTCCACTGGCATACCTCGTCAAGTTATTTGTGGGAAGTGGGATGCAGCAGGGTTTTACAGCCATGGCGGAAGGCTTGAAGAAAAGGTCAGAGGAGCTGCATGCATAACCAGATGGATTCCGGTCCCATCAAGCCCCTAGTTAGAGGTCTGAGAACTTGAAAAACATACGAAGACTCTCTGCCCGATATTCACTTTCATTTCATGTATGCAGGCTCAGGCATAGTAATATGCAAATTCCCTCGAACTTGGTGGACGAAGAAGTTACCAGCGGATAGACATCAGGATTCCTAGTATTTTGTTGTCATTTACGCCATAAAATCAGATCATGCATCCTATGCGATATGATACGCCCCCTTAAGTCGCTTGGTTATATACTCCCCCGCAGTAATAGGGTCATACTTCGCTGGCCGTGCTGCTGACACACAAGTTGGTATGGGCTGAGAAGACGGTGGGTCTGTCATTTGCGCGATTTTGCGTCCGAAAGGGACACACCTCGATGTTCACATGGTAATCCGTACCGAAAAACAAAGGGATCGAATACCGTTCCTTTCCGCTCTTATTTATGACTCTGTGAACAGTGGACTTGAAGACATCGTCTGTCAAAGAAACAGCTTGGATGTCCATCGCTTCCTACCAAGGGAAATGGGCAGCACTCACTTGTCCACATGGCAAGTTCGTCAGCAATGCTGGGATAAATGTGAGTACCTGCGTCCTCGACGAAGGCTATTGCTCACTTGACCACCAACGTATCCTTGATGGGAGGTACATCGATCCACCGTTTCTCTGAATTGATGACTTGAAGTGCTTGGATTCCCGGTTGCTGCCAGAGAATCGTGAAACACTATAGAGGAAACTGTCGAGTCAATTTCGTTTACAGTGTTCCGCGCTCAGTTGATGCTCTGACCTCGAAGCTATGGGGAAAATGAACAAGGGTAGAAAATCGACGAGAAATCATAAGTACTCGCTGTGGGCCCCAACACCGGGGGTATCGTCGTCAATGTCGGGGTGCCCATCCTGTAACGAATAATGTAGTGTCCTCATAATTGCTGCGGAGTTCCGTGTCTGTAAGGATGAGATATATCGAATGGCGCGAATAGTTTCACAGGGAAATGCTCACCTTGTCATCGAAATACGTCTCAGGCAATTCCAGAGCGAGGGCAAACAGCGGAAACAGTGCCTTGCCGACATTCACCGCTGCATGGCTGTGAAGAAGCTTAAAACACAGACCGGATTGTAGGTCAGCTCGACGCACTAATACTCAAGGCAAGCTTCTCTGAATGCCGGACAGTCGTCCATGGGCCAGACATTAACGCCTGCCGGCGCACCCTCGCTTACCTTCTTCTCCTCGTGCGCATTTGCCTGAATTTCTTCCCACCCAATCGCAAAGCCTTCGAAAGAGTCGCCTTTATCGTTGTGGTCCGAATCGATGTTTGAATCGAATGGTGGGCTGTATCCTTTGAAATTGCAAGTCCTGTGGTATAGCTTCGCGACAAACCAAGTCAGAACCTACAACAAAACAGAAAACGCAGGGCCATACCTTCATTTTCGTAGCCACCGGAAGACTGAAATACGACCGCATCGCGGCCAGAACGTTATCCAAGCGTGACTGCAGGATACCATGGTTTTGTACTGGGAAACGTTACACGCATGATAGGGCCCTTGAACGGTCTTTTATAGGAACAAGCACGTACTGTAGAAAAATCCAACTCGCACACATGCATCTCTGATCTCGTATGCAGTGGCCAACCTTCCTTCTGCTGTACCACACTTGCTCAGATCTCTACAGTCGAATTAGTCAAAAGGCGTGTTGGCCGATAAGCCTGCTGAGCGATAATGATTCGTTAGGCTCACATGATTGGGACACTCGTGAATGCGCCGTCTGCGCTAGCTGCGGCCTCTGTCAAAGGCATGATGCTTTAATGCACGATGAGGACTCGCAACAAAATGTTTCCGCTCTGACAAATGCACCTGCTACGGAGACCACGGTCACTGGAGCAGAGTACTAGTCTAGTGACCGGACCGTCCAATGAGGCAAGCCGTCGATAGACGCTGTGGAGCAAACGCGCACAGCCCGCGCCTTAGAAGTCCCTTGAATATAGCATGTTGCTCGTATCATGTTGGCGTGATCCGACGAGTCGTACCCACGGCGCTTCCGAGTCCTGTGGTACGAGTTCGACCGAAGAAATATCGCTGAGGCGAATACCGTACACTTCAAAAGTGAAACCATCGACATGGGCAAGCTCATACTGTTACATACGATCCGCAATGGTTTCTACTTGACAAACCGTACATTCCGGCCGAGTGCTTGCCTTCCAAAATGAGATACTGATTATCCCTCGGATATCGGGTCCTGTTCAATATACGCCAGGGACCAACCGATAAGGCACCCTCCTTGCCCACACCCGCCACTCCTCCCCAAAATGCCTTTCAAGCATTGCATCTTCTTTGTCCATCCGTTTGGTCAGCCATAAAAGCAGCGGGCCCAACACCGTCGCCCACACGCACACCAAAACGCCAGTCATCATAGCATTTCCATTGGAGGAATGAGCTCGTTCAACGCACACAGCCATGACCGGGCCCTGCAGATCGAGCGCACAGAGTAGCCACCCTACCATCACTGCCAGGGCTGCCGTATAACTGGGATGCCGTATGATCCCGTACGCGCCCTCCGTAACAAGCTTGTGGAATCGGCGAATGCTGAGTTGAAAGGTGAAGCGTGGGCCGAGGGTGTAGAAGCAGTGCGCACGAAGGAACGCGCTGGTGAGGGTGATGAATGTGCCGGCGAGAAAGGTAGGGGTGAGCGCAGTGAGCGTGGTGGGAAAATCGGAGCGGTCTGAGGCGAAGGTGGTGGGAAGGAAGGTGCGGAGGAGCGGGTAAGCGATCCCGACTGGACAATAGCCACTCAGTGCGAAGAGGATCGAGCATTCTAGGAACGCCCAGGACCATATTAGAATCTACATTTTCAGAATGTGGACCAGGCTATGTTGGCAGGATAGGTTCAGCTATAAACTGAGATACGTACCGTTGCGGTTCCAACAACAAGCGGTACCGCACGTTCTGAACCGCCCAGTTCACGTAGTTCCTGGGAAGGGGGTCGGGCGTTCGGCGGCGTGAACGCATGTTGCTGAGCGATCGCCGCAATAAGGACAAGCAACACTCTCGCAGCCGTCATTGCACCACAATTCGTATGGTGGAAATGAACAGATAGCCTGTCGACGACCACAGCCCTAGAAATAGGTGTTATAGATAGACATGATGGAAATAGTGTGTGCGCGAAATTTCGGGATGATAGCATGAAGACGGAGGGACCAAAAGAAAACCGGACGATGTTTAGGAACGTACACACTGCATGGCGCTCCTGGATAATTGATATTCCTGCTGTCCGTGGACAGTATGATTACGAAAGTAGGTTCGACTGACCAGTAGTGCCGACCAATGTTCTTTTCCAAGCTATAAACGCGATGTGAGCTGGGAGGATCACCTCTCTCAAGACAGGATGTCTTGGGACAGGGGGAAGATGCTAGAAGCAATGCATACTACACGTAAGTATCACGGGCCTGGGGAGAAACTCTGACCTTCTTCTAACAAGGGCCCACGACCCTGCCAGTGATCGCGGCTACGAGAAACGAGCGATCAGATTGACAGGTTAGCAATGAACTAGCAAACATGGTCTTCCGTAGCTGGCCTTGCTCGTTTCCTTCATCCTTGGGTAAATATATCATGCCCCAGCGGGACATGTCCGATTTCGTGCATTGCAACCGCCAATCTTCGTAATCAAGCGGCGACCCAAATTAAATGGACCCGCGTCACCAGTCTCGCAAGACCTTACAAACTGGTTTAGAGATGTTGTCTGTATTACAATCCATTTTGACGTCATTCAGTATGTACCACCAATGTATCCATGTGTCTTGGCTCCCCTCAAAGGTACAAATTACCCACTACTTTGCAGAGTTTGAAAGTAACCTTAGAGTCTGTATCTATGTCAAACTGTTTTCCTCTTCAAGGATGAGTGAACCACTATCCTTCAAAAGTTGCTTGTTGACCCTAGAGACTGTTCAATATACACCAGGACCAAGTGATAAGGTGCCACTCCTTCACTGAAGGAAATTGGGGAAGGAAGGATAATTCTATATAATCCATGAAGGAGAATAATCTGAGCAGATAATGGTATATCTACAATTATCTACCTGAGATCATTCTCTTTCTAGAATTATCCTTCCTTTCCCAATTTCCTGATCAGTGTGGCACTGGCCAGTCCCAAAGTTCTTCTTGAATATTGTGTCCTCCTTGCTAACCCAACCCACTTGCTTATCACCAGGTGCACCATCCTCAGCACTGTCACTTGCACACAAACCACCAATGCCTTCATAATCCCATCTACATCCTCATAGAATGCCTGGACCCACCACACACAGTAATCACCAACTTACCCCTGTTGATTGAATGCACAGAGCAACCACTCCACCCCAATTGCTAGAAATTCTGTATAACCCAGGTGTCATATGACTCTGTACATGCCCTGTAATGGGTGTGTGGGAAGAACTGATACTGGGTTAAAGGGTGAAGCATGGCCTGAGGACATATGTAAATGCAGTGTGCATGGAGGAGAGTTCCACCAAAAGTAAGCAATATGTCAGTGAGGAAGGCAGGAGTAAGCACAATGAGTATGGTAAGTGCAGTATGAAGCTTTGAGATGAGAGAGCTGAAAAACAGGGCAGGTGGGCTGTGACCACTTAGTGCAAAGAGGACAGACCCTTCAATGAATGCCCAGGACCATATCAAAGCCTACACTTGAAGGCATACTCAGCATGCATATGTTCAGGCCACAATTCTGGTACATACCATTATACATGTAAATGCAGTGATCAAGTATATCGCATGTACTGTTCACATATGTAGTTTCTGGGAAGTAGGCTGAAACTTAGGTGGTGCACATGCATAATGTTGAGCAATCACAGTGACAAGTAGAAGCAACAGTCTTGTTATAGCCATTTGATTGTGCAGTGCAAAAACAAAAGACTGCCTGGCAAAACCATGCAGTTGTGAACTCACAATTATAGATAACTATGATGGAAATATTGTGAATATGTCAGCAGCCTAGGAAAGATGTGGGCTGTATGTAAGTCATGTCCTGCTGTCAATTTAGGTATCTGTTCCTAGTGGACCATATGAAAGCCAAGAGTGGCATTGACTGACTGACTGACCAGGCTGCCTTTTTAAAATAGTTCCATTCAGTGTCTGCCAGTTGCATAGGAAGTCAAGGAATGTTCCAGCAGAAACAGGCCTTCATATGAGATCTTGGCAATGAGAAGAATATGTGACTTTGCTGATTTTTTGAAATTGGTGATGGAGTTTCAGGTGCAGCTCTTTTCAGGTGAGCTATGAGATATCAATATTGGTAGTTGTATACATGTAGCATTGGAATGCCATGTCAGATGTAATTTAAGATCCAGGGACATGGCTCACCAGTCAAATGCACTTCATCAACCCAATGAAGCTATTGTAGACAATTGCATGGGGTGCACTTGTTGTGTACAGTGCAGAGAAAATGTCTGCAGAAATGCAAGAACAAAACAAAAGAACCACTCTTTACACACTAAGCTCCTCTTTGTAACATGTCATTCACCAACTCCTCCATCCCTCAATGTTATATAATACAGCCACTGATTAATATAGCATATTGTTAAATATTACAGACTAAGGATTTTCTGCTCACCATGGTCCCCTCTAATTTGCTTCCAATCCCTTCTTTCTTAAAATACATCTTTAGCCCTCATTGCCATCCAATATGAACACACAACCTACAGAATTCACCCCTGTATAGTTCTAGCATTAGTCAACAACTTGTGCAATGATTCATCATTTAATGCAGTTGCAGTCTGGTTCAACAATTCTTCACATCCTGTACTAGGCTTATCCATGTCTTGAAATATGATTAATAGGAAGGGAGGGAAGGAAAACATGTGTGTACAAACTTTCTAGTTGCACTGTTCTCTTTGGAGGAAATCTCATATCTTTCAACTCTCTCCATAAGAAATCCTTTCCAAAGATTTCTTGAGCACGTTTTCTCTGCCTATGCAATTGATCCTCTAGAGACAACTTTAGATCCTTGGGCTGGAATGCTTGTGTCACAAGAGCATCACACTTGGTGTATATTGCCACAACTGGTGCTAGCAATCAAGCCAATGAGCCCAGAAACCACTATCAAGAAAAATCAATCACCATTCCTAGTGTCACACTCATTAAAGAATCTTCTATCTGCAACAGGTATAACATGATGAAACTGATCCATTGGGATGCAGTACCTGTTCATGTTAGAGAAATAATTACAATCCAACTGAATCCAACACTTACCAAATGGCATGGATCTGCTTCTCAGGGGAACTCTTTCCATTTTCTTCAATGAAGTTCTTCACCGACAAAAACTCATCCTCACGACCAGGCTCAAAACTAGGGGGGTAGTGGAAAACAAATTTTGATCCACTTTTGAAAATTATCTGATGATTGATATCACGGGGTCCATGCTATTGAAGACAAGATGGGTTACAAAGATCTATGATAATATTCACAGTAATTGTGCTACTCACCCCCTTGAAATTGTCGATCACAGCCCTGACCTGATCGGACATCAACGACACCTTACACATCCCACCTAGGGAAACTGTACCTTTCTTCCTTGTTCATCATATATATCCGGACTTGCCGTCGAGTTGCAGACTTTCCGAAGGATGGTCTTCTTGCCGGCATTCGCCCTACCGACGATAAGAACCCGGAATCGTTCGGATTCCTCCATGCGGTCTGAGTCAACACCCGGCACGGAGACAGAAGCGCCCTGGATGCCGGAGAGGTGCTCGAGCGAGGTGGTGTCTGTAGCCTGTCCCTCTGGATTACCTGGATCTGTCCCATCATTACGAGCAACAGTGTCCTCGGATCCAGACTTGGGAGCATCCTTCTCAGCGGTTGGTTCCCTACTGGTCTTGGGGAGTCGTATGCGTTGTTTAAAATCTGTAATCGATTTCCTGAGGCCCATATCCATTATAAGAATGGGTAAGAAAGCAGATGGGAGGGTGCGTCGCAGCCGATCAGCTCCAGACTCGTACTGGATGAGTAGGATTAGGTTCTCGACGAAACACGCAGCAAGGCACAGCCTTCCCAATGGCGAGGTGTCACGTGACAACCCAACTCGGGATCTTATTTAGCTACTATCTTTATTCATTTCTCTAATTTCGAACTTTCACTCCGGCGAGTGTCCAGGCCGGTTGAGACGAATGAATGAACTCACGTTCGCCGGGAAAATATATCCTTGTTCTCACTTCACGCTCTCCGCATCATTACATACTGTTCAGGCATACCAGATACTTGCTTCATCGCGCATACGATGTTCTTGACGAAGATAGGGTCGACTAATTCAATGGCTCGCAGTAGCGACGTTACGACAAGGTCGCGAGGCAGACAGCTCTCTGCGCTCGATCGCCTCCAGCTCGGGGCGGGGAGGAGTGTGAGTAGCGCACGGGTCCGAATCTACCCGTTTCGAGGGGTTGATTTAGACCCTCGACGATCGAACTTGTGGATTCATAAAGATAGCCTAGGGTTGTGGCTATAGATAGCTGAGATCTTTCAAGTCAAAAAATGCCGGTACACCTGGGGAACGAGCATGGAGTAGAATTACATCATGCCGTCAAAGTGGTACAAAGTCATTTATGTCGGCGACCTGGCCGCGTAGAGTAAAAAACGTAACTTCAGTATGACGACGGCACATAAAGCCTACACGTATCTAGTCTAATAGTTTTCATTTACTTGAACTAAAGAGGACGTTAATATGTGCGCACTGAACGCAAGGAAGCGTAACTTACATTCTTGCCGTCCTTCCAGGTCTTGTCATCAATCTCCAAATCCCAGGCAAGGGCACCCTCAAAGAACTTCTTATCGCCCTCATTGTCCAGATCCAACTTCTTGTATTCATAACTCTCCCAGTCAGGCGCGCAGTCAACAGCAGCTTTGACATCTTGACCCCGAAGGATCAATACACCCGAAATGACGGATGCGTTGGGCTCTCCAAGAACGCCAACAGAGCCGAAGAGGTATTTACGTGAAGCTTCAAGACGGTTGAAGAAGCCTCCGATTTGGTTGGAAGACATGAATATGAGGGTGAGCTCCGCGTTGTACTTGAAGTCAACCCTCCAGACTGAGAAGCCTTCCTTGTCGAAGCTATTCGTACGATGCTCAGGAGACTGACGTGAGAAACTAGCATAAGGACGTACTTGGCGTAGAACCAATCGAGAGAACCATCGGGTCCACGGGTGTCCTTGTTGGAGTATGCACGTTTCCAATCTTCGAGGTTGAAGGATGATTTTGGTAGGAGATCGAGGGGGTTCTTGGGCTTCGGTTCCTCTGGAACAAGGTTTCCATCATCATCATCTTCTTCTTCGTCTTCCTTCTTCGGTTTCTCCTTCTTTTCCTTTGGTGCAGGGGGGGGAGGTGCAGGTTTTGCTTCTTTCTTGGGAGGAACATATTGGACTGCTTTCTCGACGTATACGACCTCCCCAAATATGTCCTTCAATTTGGGTTGGTTAACAATCGTCTCGAGGTGGCGGATGGTGTTAACGAGTTTCGCACGGGTTGCGGCGTCGATGGTGAGCGCGACAGCATGGAAGACGGAAGAGGCGACGGTGACATCAGCCACGGTGATGCGCTCGCCAACGACGAAAGTGCGTGTCGATAGGTGTGCCTCGAGAGTGTTGAGAGCACGAATTTGGTTTTCAATAAGGGTGTTGTGGATCTGTAAAAGAGGTGAGATGTGCGATACGGGGAAAGGAAGGACGTACAGCCTTGTTGTACACCAAGACGCCCCTTAGCATCCGATTGGTAAGCTGTGATGAGGTGTCGATCTCAGATTCAGCAAAGTGAATCCATTGATCAACAAGCGCTTGCTCCTCGAGAGATCCGCCTAGGAGGTTAGCATTTGGCGAGAGGGTTGCGACTGTGACAATGATGTTAGCTTGCGATCAGAGTACATGATAGAAATGGCAGGTAGGTTCGGATCGTTCGTCTTCGGTCGACATTGCGAGTTAAGACAGGGATAACTGAGATAATATTTCTCGTCTTTACCGATCGCATCGAGCGATCTAAGATTGAGGAAGAGAAATGACGCACGGTAACGGGCAATCGCAGCACCCTCGGTGAGGTTGAGGCCGTTCGCACCCTCTAGAGCGGGGATCTTCCCGTGGGGGAACTTTGCGAGAAAGTCGGGCTTCTTGTTGTCTTCGAAATGCTTGTAATCAGCGACGACTTCGAGTTCGACGCCACCCAGTGCAGCGACGCTCTTGATCTGTGGTACGTCAGAATGGAATCGACTATATACGTGCGATGATACGCACGACTTTGTACAGGCGCTGTTGAGGAACTGAGTAGAGCTTTCCAACTGGCGCCATTTTCGCAACGGATGGAGTGGAAGAGAAAGAAAGATGTCTCCCTCCTTTTTTTGATCGACGCGTCTTATCGATCTTGTCAATATTAAATAAATAACTAATTAATTCATTATCTCATGGACACCGACACCGACGTCTCCGACAATGACCAGACCCATTTGCTCGACGTCAATAACGACGCCGACGCGCAACACGTCCGCGCAGCCTTCGACGCTTACTTTGTACACGCCGCATCGCACGCCCGCACCTCTGCCAATGTTTTCTCGGCACGCGTCCTCCCCTCACCCAGCATGAGTACAACGACACCATCACCGCC
>JBBPLN010000498.1:0-18998 GCA_038089815.1 Sutorius eximius | reverse complement strand
AACGTAAAAGGGTAGAGGAAGAGCGTGAGAGGCAGGAAGAAGAGCGCAGGAGGCGAGAGGAGGAAGAACGAATCCGACGCGAACGTGAGGAGGCGCGCAGGAGACGAGAGGAGGAACGAATCCAACGCGAACGCGAAGAGGCAGAGCGTCGCCGCCAAGCAGCCGAAGAACAACTTCGCCGAAGGCGCGCTGAGGAAACGGAGGCTGAAAGGAGATGGCAAGAAGAGTTAGCTCGTATCAGAGCACGTGCCGAGCAAGAAGCTGCTGATGCCGCCTTCGTACGTGCCCAGATGGAGGCGGAGGAGGCAGAGCGACGGACGCAAGATGAGGCAGACCTTGCAGTCGTGCGACAAGCGCAGGAGGAAGCCGAACGAGAAGAGAGACTTGCACAGGAAAGGAGACGACAGGAAGAGGCAGATATGGAGGTCGCCAGGCGTGAACAAGCTCATGAAGAGGAGCTGGAGAGAAGGAGACGGGAAGAGAGAAGGAAAAGAATGGAGGAAGCCGACAGAGAGCTAGCAAGAATGTTGGATATGGAACTGAATCTCGGCGTGGAATCCTCGAGTAGAGGGGACCAATCACGGCAGAGGAGGAGAGCAGGGAGTGGCCGACACTGAGAGGAACTTGAAGCTCATTCGTCTTTACCAAATGCCTACCTTCAGCTTTGGGGGGGAGCCTCACCCCGACAGATAGTTAGGGGTCTATATATAAGAGTCTCGCCTTTCGGGATGATTTCAGAGGTCGGGTTTCTAGGGAGTATAGGTTATTTGGGAGGATTACACTGCACAAAAATCAAACGTTGTGGCCTGGGAGTGAGTTGTATACACTGAGAAACGGCGGGCCCCGACACAGACTCGTACCCACAGTGACGTCGGCTGGTTGCTGGAAGATAGGACTTGATTGCTAACACCATGACCATGCCTCACCTCATTCTCAACGACAGCACGCAGACCCCTTGGATCGCCTTTGGCACTGGCACCGCATTCTACGCACAGGACGTCACCAATGTGGTACAACTCGCTATTGAAAATGGCATCACCCATCTTGACTGTGCTCAGATGTACTCCAACGAGGAAAGCGTTGGGAAAGGCATCTTGGCCTCAGGGAAACCGCGCTCAGAGCTCTATATCACCACTAAACTCAACAAACTGGGTCCCGGACAGACAGCGAAGACTGCCCTTTCAGAGTCTCTCAGGAAGCTCGGTGTAGAACACGTGGATTTATACCTGATTCACATGCCGAAAGCTCACGTTGGTCGGCTTCAGCAGGTGTGGAAAGAGATGGAGGAGTGTAAGAGGGAAGGCTTAACTACGTCCATCGGCGTGTCGAACTTTGGAGTTCAGGACTTAGAGGAGATCCTGAGCGTTGCAACGGTACCTCCAGCAGTGAACCAGGTGAGAATTACCTGCATCTTGACGAGAACCGACTCAACCTAGTATCGTGTCTATGCTTGATAGCTCGAGATCCACCCATACGTGTGGCAATCGATTCAACCAGTGATTGAGCTGCACAAGGCCCACAATGTCGTGACCTCCTCGTATGGAGGTCTTTCTCCTCTTTTTAGAGAACAAGGTGGGCCCGTCGACTTGGTGGTCCACAAGATCCGCGCAAGACTAGAGGCAAGCAGAGGTAGTCCCGTCACTGACGGACAAGTCCTCATTAAATGGTTGCAGCAAAGAGGCATTCTGGTGGTAACGTCAGTTGGCTATCTGCGCATCCTCAACGAGACTCACTGAATGGCTGGACTTGAATAGCACATCATCCAAGGCCTTGAGAATTAGGGAATACTTGGACACCGCCGACGTTCCTGACCTGACTACCGAGGAGCTACAGTCAGTCGATGCTGCTGGGGCCAAACTTCACAAGAAATTCTTTGTGAGTCGTCGTTCAGCGACGGAGGAAACTGTCCTGATCCACCAGTTGCAGTAATCAAAGTAGGGTACTGCAATTGTGTAAGATGATTGTTGGGGGCACTGAATGTCACGCGGGATAATGGCGAGGAACAAGATGATATATGGCAACAAAAATGTTGCTCGAGTTACTTCATGGCAGCTGACGACAAACCATAGGCTTAACCCAGCAGACTCTTGACATATCTCAACAGTTCCCGACCCTGTGCAGCCCACAACCTCAGTGACACTCGGAAGGATAGATGCTTCGATACTGACCCCACTGGTCTTTACGCCGGCCACCATAGCCTCGACACCTTTTAATTCCGCAGAGGATACTTGGCTGTCTAGATCGTCGCTACGCAGGAACCGGGATACACGTTGCCGTTGGCTGAGTGCGTAACGCTGAACAACACCCAACACTGCTCGCCAACCTTCTGTTGCGTTCGCAGGCGAATCCACCGCAGACGAGTGCGAAAAAGAAGGAATCACTGACGAACAGACAACGTAAGGACAGTATGATCGATGTTCTTTCACCAGATCGAACTCTTTTTGATGTCCATGAGACGTCGATGCGAAGTCCTCATGTTGTACTAGTGACGTTGTTGTTGACTTGTTCCTCGAGTATCCCCAAAGGCCAACCCGTCGTTGACAGAGGACGCAATACACAAGTGAGGTGTCTCGAGGGAAAATGACAGAAGCATTGTGATGGGACCATGGTTGCTTCATGCGTGAAGATATCCGCACCCGGTCCGGGGAAACGCTGAACTGGGAGATACCCATCTGAGGTGAAGCAGAGGGTGTTGGTGTGCTTGCCTGCTCTCGGAAGCGGCCCGAGACGGAGCTGGCACGCGAATGTGATGGAGTCGGAGGCGTAGAAGCGGATGGTCCATATGAACCCGCACGTGAAATAGACAAAGAGGATGTACGTCGGAGTTCATTACACGTCACAGTTGGCGCTGGGCTCCACCCAAAGAGGGCGACGATGATAGCAGTGTCTGAAGGGACCAAAGGATGAGTGGCTTCGCCGACGTCCATAGCGGAATCTTGTTCTCCCCATCTTTCGGATGCCAGTGCAGAGAAGATGGAACGTAAAGAGTCGAGTTGTGGGGCGGTCTAAACGTCCTGTCAGCAGCTGGCCTGCGAATATAGAACCAAACAGACAAGTGGATGCTTAATGACAACGCCAGCGAGAACGGGTTCGAGGGATAGAGCTGTGGCTCTCAATTCGCGAACCATTGCAGTAGGTGCCTGGAGGGGTATCCGATAGACCGAGGCTAAACAAGTGTCAGCGCGTGATATGTAACGGCGGCAAATGCTACTGACGCTCGCACTGCCTGGCCTTCCAAGGACATCCGTCCTTGTGCATTTCCACGAGAAAGGCGCGTTGTTTCTCGATCAATGCACTGGCTACAATTGGGAACCTTAGTGTATTGACCTACGCGAAATCCACCTCCTTACCAGCATCTTTGGTCATACCCTCGCGGCCAGCAAGCACCCAAGATACGTCACACATTCCACAGACCAGCCTGTCTTTCCCATCATTGAGCCAGCCACACCTTGCCGCAGCAACAGCATTAATTTGCGGTGGTTTGTTGGCGTACGTAGTGATTCTGTAAGTGGCGAGGCGAGAAAGAAAGGACTCGGTAGAAGAAGGTCTATACTCAGACGCCAAATGGGCAGGAGGCGCTGACAAGTGGCTCAACGACGGAACTTGTTTGGACTGTGGTACAGATCGTGCAAGGATTGCTGCAAGGTGAGGCGCACTTTTTGAAACATCTATTGTGGATGTGTTGCTAGTAGGCACGGAGGACATTTTAGAGGTATGACATCTTAATCACGATGAAGACTAACTTGGATGAGGGTTGGGATCGTTCCTTGGACGCTGCGCCGAATTTAATCAATGTTGAGTACACTGAGCGAGTAAGGTGAGGTCGCTTCGCTGGTGTCGGTCTTTCGATGGCGGACGCTAGAGGTGACGACACAACCGCTCCATCCAGAGCGCGGATAGCATCCTCAACCTTTCGCTACGAAACACGTGTTTCATAAGCGAACAACAGGGCACAGAAATTTGCAGCAAACCTTTTTTATGCGTACCGAGGATATTGAGGGCGATGTGTTTGGTTCCATGGGTGAGACAGCGAGTAGGCCACTAGTATGATAGTAATATAGAGTCCAAGAGTAAACAAGTGCAGTGGCGTGGTTAATGGGACCATCTAGGCTAAATTAACTCCTGTAGCTATTGCCCGAATTAGTGAAGACCACACCGCAATTCTGGAATTGATGCAGTGACTAGATATCAACCGGATGGTCCTATCGAATCCTGACGTGGTGTCTTGGCCCATGGCAGGGCTGCTACTGGACTGTTGTCGCTCACGCTCTGACGTTTGGCGACATCGTAATTGCGTAGACTGAGCTGCACTATAATATAAACATTCATCACACCGTTATTCGGCGAAGTCCGTCGATTTGAAGAACACGCTGTATTAGGTATGAATCTAGACGAGACAGATTATCGACTCGTGTCATTACAGCGCTTTCGTCGTGGAGAGTGAGCCTGAGAGTGACCCGACTCTGCATGCCGCCGCGGTGGCCACTGATGGCACAGGGCCAGTACTTACTGTACTGTGAAAAGGTTGGTACGTGCGTTTCTTGTGTGGTAAACCGGTGACACACCGATGGACATGCGTTCGACCACGTCGCTGATGAGGTTATCCATGATGACCACGATTGGTATCGATGACCCTAGTCATCGCCAAGGAGGCAAGGCCGTATTATGTGTTTCCTGTCACGAGGCACCCCTATCGGATATGAGATGATAGAGTGGCAGCATCCGTGCCAATGTAGTTCTATACCACTCAGTTCCTCCAATAAAACGACCGCAGGCCTTGGGCATATCTATACGCCGTGTCCAGTCCAAGTTGAAGAAGATCGAAACCAGGACACGTATGTAAACCCACGTGACTTAATGTATTTTTTTGGGGAACGACGCGGTACACCTAAAACAAAAATTTGGGACTGGTGCATATAAAAGCCTCTGAGCCGCGTCTCATCTCTTTCTTATACCCCCCGTATCCCTTCCCGCCTCTCTCTTCGTCATCCTTAGCCTCCCCAAAAATGTCTGTCGAAAATGGTGAGGCAGTCCATGAGTCTGCCATCTCAACGCGTCCTCTAGTCATTGCCGTTTCAAACCTTAGAGTACGCGTACAGATCGATAATCGTGTTGTGTCGGTACCCGCTCATGCCTTGCCATATCTTGCAGGTCTCTATCCCCGTCTCCACCGACAACGACGTGTGGATCACAGCTGAAGTTCTTAAAGATGACTTCACCCATGCTCAGAAACAACTCGATACCTCAGACACCACTGCGGAACATGAAGTCATGCTCCAACCTGAGGCCGACCTACTTGCACGCTTTCTGTCTTTCGTCGCGCAAAGAGTGTCCGATGATTCCCGTTTCATGAATGCGCGCACGTCCCTCCTCTTGCATGTCTTCACGCATTTTGTCTCTTCGTACCTTTCGGACACAGATATCTTCTCTTTTGTGAAGCCGTTCGATGCCGAAGTTCAAGCTTCGGTGTTGACGTCCTTCTTCAATGCGCGTGCGGTTCTCGAGTGTCATGATGTTGCTGATATTCCCAAGCCACCCACTTCTGCTCTTCTTTCCGCCACTTCCGAAGGAGAGGCCTCTATATATGCGCTCTTTGGTGGCCAAGGAACGAACGAGGTCTACTTTGACGAACTCCAAGCACTCTATGATACCTATAAACCATACGTTTCGCCCTTAATCACGGCAATCACGAACGAGATACTTGTCCCGCTCGTCGCTGCGCATCAGGCATCAAGTTTCTATAATTACGGCATGGCTATTACTTCGTGGCTCTCCGGGACCATCCCTCGCCCACCAGTCGCGTACCTCGCGTCTATTCCCATATCGCTTCCTCTCATTGGCTTGACACAGCTCATACAATACCTAGTTGTTTGCCGTGTCTCGGGACTCACTCCCGGTCAGCTTCGCGATCACATTGCTGGTGCAACAGGTCATTCGCAGGGCGTTGTCTCTGCTATTGCCATTTCTGCCTCGACCTCTTATGAATCCTTCGATGCCAATGCAAAGAAGGCGATTCGATGGTTGTTTTTTTGTGGTATGCGGGGCCAAGAGGCGTTTCCTGTGTTGGCGCTCGAGCCTGGTATTGTTCAAGACGCCATGGAAGGCGGTGAGGGCCAACCTTCACCCATGCTGTCGATCAACGGTCTCGCACTTTCGGCGCTACGTCCGCACATCGAGGCGACAAACAAACACTTGCCCTCGAATTCTCAGTTGGCGGTTTCTCTTTATAATGGTCCAAGAAATTTCGTTGTCACGGGTCCTCCGCGCGCCTTGTATGGCTTGGTAACGAACTTGAGGAAGGTTCGAGCCCCGAACGGACAGGACCAAAGTAAGGTCCCTTACTCGCAAAGGAAGCCTGCATTTGGCGTTCGCTTCTTAGTCGTCAACGCTCCCTACCATAGCTCCTACTTGGCAAGCGCCACCGACAAGTTGTGTAATGAAGATCTGGGCGGCGAAGAACTATGGGCTCCTGATGAACTAGGAATCCCTGTCTTCAACACTGAGGGTGGTGGGTATATGAGCGAATTTGTCTTCTGTTTAGCTGAATGACTTTGAAAGGTTCTGACATGCGCAAGAACATGACTTCCATCACTCGGTCATTGTGCGACCAGATCTTTACATCACCGATTCATTGGGATCTCGCAACCGCATTTCCAGAGTCCGCGACTCATGTTATTGATTTCGGTCCAGGCGGCTTGAACGGCATTGGTCCTCTTACTGCTCGCAATCTTGACGGGCGTGGAATTCGTGTCATCATACTTGGTGACAAGGGCCGTGGCGAGGCTGAACTGTTCGACACAGAGGATGTTCAATATGAGGAGTGGTGGGCCAAGAAGTACGCACCAAGGTTGGTCAAAACAAGGTAAGAATGTGTCATTGTATCGTTGGTCGTGATGCTGAAAACTTTCTTAGTGACGGAAAGATTCACATAGACACGCCTTTCTCTCGTTTGCTGGGCAAACCCCCCATTATGGTTGCAGGTATGACGCCCACCACTGTAAAGGCTGGCTTCGTGTCTGCAATCCTTTCGGCCGGCTATCATGTCGAGCTTGCAGGTGGCGGTCACTATAATCCGATGGCACTTCGTGCCAAAGTTGCAGAAATCCAGTCCAAGATCCCCTCCGGAGTCGGCCTGACTCTGAACTCTCTTTACATTAATCCGCGTCAATTTGGTTTCCAGTTTCCTTTGTGGCAAGAGATGCGCCGCGAGGGTCTACCGATCGAAGGTTTCTGTGTCGCGGCTGGGATTCCCAGTACAGAGAAGGCCGTTGAAATCATCGGTGGGCTGCGCAGTGCGGGTATTAAACATGTTTCCTTCAAGCCGGGCTCCGTGGACGGTATTCGCCAAGTTGTCAACATCGCTGCTGCCAATCCCGACTTTCCGATCATACTCCAGTGGACTGGTGGCCGTGCTGGGGGACACCACTCGTACGAAGATTTCCATATGCCTATCCTGAAGACATACAGTTCTATCCGCCAGCAAAATAACCTCGTTCTCGTCGGAGGTTCCGGTTTTGGTGGGGCCGATGATCTTTGGCCGTATCTCACTGGCGACTGGTCGAAGGATCTTTACGACACGCAATCTATGCCGTTTGACGGTTTCTTGTTCGCCAGTCGCGTCATGGTGGCCCATGAAGCACACACCAGTTCCTCGGTCAAAGATCTGATCATTGCCGCCCCCGGTGTTGCTGATAAAGATTGGGAGGACACCTACGTCAAGCCGACTGGTGGTGTGCTTACCGTCCGTTCGGAGTTGGGCGAACCTATCCATAAGATTGCTACCCGTGCAGTCAAACTTTGGAAAGATTTCGATGACACTGTCTTCAATTTGCCGAAGGAAAAACGCGCCGCGTGGTTGGCTGAGCGCAAGGCCGAAATCATCGAGAAGCTAAACAAGAATTTTGCAAAGCCATGGTTTGGATGGAAGAAAGATGGCAGTGTTGCACTCGACCTTGGTGATATGACCTATGAAGAGGTCACGCTTCGGATGATTCGTCTCATGTATGTTGGTCACCAAGACCGCTGGATCGACCTCAGCCTGCGTAACCTGACCGGTGATTGGCTGAGGCGCGTTGAGGAGCGCTTTGCAGGCGTAGACGGCGGCCCTAAACTTAGCATCCTGCAGAGCTTTAAGGAGCTTGACAATCCCTCTGCTTTCGTTTCTACATTCTTCGCCAAGTACTCCGATGCTACCCGCCAGCTTCTTGCTGCAGAAGATCGTGCCTATTTCCTCACCATCTCGCAGCGTCCGGGCCAGAAACCAGCACCTTTTATCCCTATTCTCGATGCCAACTTCGAAGTTTGGTTTAAGAAGGTCAGGATTACAACAGTGTATTAGTTATTTCCGCACCTCACCGTAACCTTTAGGATTCTCTATGGGCTGCAGAAGACATAGAAGCTGTATTTGACCAAGATCCTCAACGCGTGTGCATTCTACAAGGACCCGTCGCTGTAAAACACTCAACGATCAAGGACGAGCCAATCGGGGAGCTATTGGGCAACGTCACTGCCAAGCTTGTGGAAAAGCTTGTGGAGCGCTCATACGGGGGCGACGCTTCTACGGTCCCCACCGTCGACTATCTCGCTCCTGCGGCTGAAGATGTGGATATTCCCGACGAGGTTAAGTGTAAAGAATCCTCATCTTCCATTACCTATAGGGTCGACGACGCCGTTCCTCAAACCTCTGAGTGGCTTGAAGCCATTTCCGGCTCAGAGCTAAACTGGCTCAAAGCCCTTCTGACGTCCAAGACTATTTGCCAGGGTCGGTCATATATCGACAATCCTCTCAGTCGAGCCCTCGCTCCGAGACGTGGGCAGCGCGTTGTTGTGGATATGAAGGCTGGATCTCCGGCCTCGATTACAATTTATGGCGCAGGACGATCCCACGGTCTTCACAAATCTGGCTTCAAGGCTGTCGAGATCACGTACTCAACATCCTCTAGCTTGATTGACGTGACCTTCGCTGAGGATCGACAGGGTGTCTCAGTCCCTTTGTTGTTCCAATTCAAGTATGTTCCGAGCATGGGTTCTATGCCTATCCACGAGGTATCGGAGGGTCGTAACGGCCGGATTAAAGACTTTTACTGGAGATTATGGTTTGGAGATGAGCAGACTCGTCCAGAGCTTGATATCCGCGAGACATTCATTGGTCCGGAAGTCGTCATCTCTGCCAACGAGATTCAGACCTTCTGTAACGTCATCGGTAACCAAAACGAAGCATTCAAGACTGCTCGCACCGAAACTGTCACAGCTCCCATGGACTTCGCCATTGTGACAGGTTGGCAGGTGAGCCCCCCGGGTACTGTTGCGTGGTGAGAATAACCCTCTGCCAGGCCATCATCAGGTCCATATTTCCAGATGCCATTGATGGCGACTTGTTGAAGCTCGTTCATCTTTCCAATGGCTTCCGTCTCGTTTCCGGTGCTACACCGCTGAAGGCAGGTGATGCGTGCATCGCGGACGCTCACATTACGTCCGTCAAAAATACAGATGCTGGCAAGGTTGTTCAAGTCAAGGGCCATGTTTTCCGTGATGGACAACCGATCATCGAGGTCGTGTCATCTTTCCTTTACCGTGGACGCTTTGGCGACTACGAGAACACTTTCGAGACCGTGGTTGAACCCGATTACGTCGTCCAGCTGGCCAACGATGCGGCTGTCGGTGTCGTCCAGTCCAAGGAATGGCTTTCGTGGGAGGATGAGACTATTCCTCCCAAAGCCGGTATGACTCTTGTGTTCCGCATACAATCCCAAGTCACCTTCAAGGACAAGACTTCATACCGTGATGTTTCCGTTAGTGGTGATGTGTACATGCGCGATCAGCTCAAGCGCCTGAAAAAGGTCGCCTCTGTGGAATTCAACCAAGAGGGATGTCATGGGAATCCGGTAGTGGCTTATCTACAACGCCACGGTGTCCCGGAGGGTCGACTCACACCTCTGACAAATGGGGGATACACGATGTCGAATAGTGTTTCCGCCACCTTCACGGCCCCTCTCTTAAACGAGCCCTATTCCATCATCTCTGGCGACTTCAACCCTATCCATGTCAACCCATACTTCTCAGATTTTGCTGCTCTTCCCGGAACCATCACCCATGGCATGTGGTCGAGCGCTGCTACACGTCGTTACGTGGAAAATATTGTAGCTGAAGGGAACCCAGACCGAGTTATTGCGTAAGTTACCTTGTGGTCTTGGCTTGGTTTCTACTCACACGGTTTTGTAGATATGATGTTTCGTTTGTCGGCATGGTGCTCCCAGGAGATGAACTGGCAGTTAAAATACGTCACGTCGGCATGCGCGATGGTAACATGGTCGTGAAAGTGGAGACGTTCAATCAGCGAGATGAAAAGGTCCTCGAAGGCACGGCAGAAGTTGCGCAAGCTGCCACAGTATACGTGTTCACCGGTCAGGGATCGCAAGAACCTGGTATGGGCATGGATCTCTACAATACCTCCCCTGCCGCTCGTGCTGTCTGGGACGGCGCCGATGCTCACCTTCTTGCTGTCTACGGGTTCTCGATTGTTGACATTGTTAAGGATAATCCAAAGGAGAAAACTATCCATTTCGGCGGCATCAAGGGCCAGGCAATTCGCCAACGTTACATGGATATGACCTATGATACGATGGACAAGGACGGCAACGTGAAGACGCTTCCTCTTTTCGCTGATATCGACATACGCACCCCCAAATACACCTTCAGTCACCCTAACGGCCTGCTTTTCGCCACACAATTTGCTCAAATTGCTCTGGTCGTGACCGAAAAGGCCGCATTCGAAGACATGCGTGCCAAAGGTTTCGTGCAGAAGGATTGTGCCTTCGCCGGTCACTCACTTGGAGAATACTCTGCACTTGCCTCCATTGCCGATGTTCTCCATATCTCCGCACTCGTCGACGTTGTGTTCTATCGTGGCATCACCATGCAGCGTGCCGTCGAACGTGATGCCCATAACCGGTCGAATTATGCCATGTGTGCTGTGAATCCGAGCCGCATTTCGAGGACTTTCACAGATGCCGCGCTCCGTGAAGTCGTTGATACTATTTCTACCCGCACAGGTACTCTCCTTGAAATTGTCAACTACAACGTCGAAGTAGGTTCCTAGCCTGAATCTACAAGGTCTGCATCTAACAAAGGTGTCAGGGTCAACAATATGTTTGTGCTGGGGAGTTGGTTGCATTGCAGACGATGACCAATGTCCTTAATTACTTGAAGCTGCAGAAGATTGACATCGCGAAGGTATGGTCATTCGATTAAGGCTGTATGTATGACAAGATGATTTAATCAACTGATGCAGCTCACCGAGACCTTCACGGTTGAAAAAGTGAAGAAAATGTTGGGTGACATTGTCTCGGAATCGTTCGAGCGCGCCAAAGCGCTGCAAGAATCCGAAGGATACATCAAACTCGACCGTGGCTTTGCGACGATTCCTCTACCTGGCATCGACGTCCCTTTCCACTCGAGGTATCTTTGGGCAGGCGTTATGCCGTTCAGGGCTTGTGAGTTTACTAAATTTGCTTGCAATGTACGATGTTGAATTTGCCTTCACGTCAGACCTGTCCAAGAAGATCAATCCTTCCCTCTTGAACCCCGACATGTTGGTGGGAAAGTACATTCCGAACCTGGTTGCCAAACCATTTGCTGTCACTAAGGAATACGCGCAGCTAATTTACGATCAAACTTCCTCTCCTCGCCTAGACAAAGTTCTCAAAAAATGGGACCAGGAAAATTGGGCATCTCCCGAACAACGTCAGAAATTGGCGTACACCATTCTTGTGGAGCTGCTATCTTACCAGTTCGCTTCGCCTGTCCGTTGGATCGAAACACAGGATCTATTGTTCACGCAATATCACTTCGAACGCTTGATCGAGCTTGGTCCGTCACCCACGCTGACCGGGATGGCGACGCGGACGTTGAAAGCCAAGTACGAAGCTCAGGACGACGCTGTTTGCCGTAAACGAGCAATTCTCTGCCATGCCAAAAACGTCCGGGAAATATACTATCTCTTCGAGGACGAAGTTGCAACCGTTGCTGAGCCAACGGAAGTTGCAGCTGTCGCTCCCTCCACACCAACTCCTACCCCGGCACCTGCTGTCGTAGCCTCTCCGACGGAGAGCGTAGCTGCCATTGAGGATGTACCTCTGAAGGCTACCGACATCCTTCTCTCGATCATCGCTCAGAAGTTGAAGAAGAGGGTCGATGAAGTCCCGTTAACGAAGTCGGTCAAGGATCTCGTTGGGGGAAAGTCTACTTTGCAGAATGAGATTTTAGGCGACCTCCAACTTGAGTTTACGGCCGCTCCCGAGAAAGGTGAAGAACTTCCACTTGAAGAACTTGGCTCTGCTTTAGGCGTCGGACATTCCGGAACCCTGGGCAAGTACACGTCTGGCCTCATCTCACGTCTTATTGGTGGAAAGATGCCCGGAGGGTTCAATGCTTCCGCGATCAAGAGTCACCTGTCGAAAGTCTGGGGGCTGGGTTCTTCGCGTGCTGACGGCGTTCTTCTGTTGGGAACAACTATGGAACCTGCCAAGCGTTTGTCATCCAAAGCTGAGGGCAAGGCATGGTTGGATACCGTTGTCGGGGCATACGCTCAGCGTTCCGGCATATCCTTAACCAGCGGTGGTGCCGGTGGTTCCGGTGGTGGCGGAGCGGGAGGTTCCACGATCAACAGCGAAGAGTTTTTGAAATTCAAGGCTGAACAAGACCGTTTTGCTGCCCAACATATCGAGCTTTACATGCGCTATCTCAACCGTGACTCTCGCGCCGGTGAGATTGCTCACGACAAGGAAAAGGCCACGTCCGCACAACTCCAGGCTCGACTCGACTCGATCGCCCGTGAGCACGGTGACACCTACGTCGATGGAATACAGCCCGTCTTTGATCCATTGAAAGCTCGCCACTTTGATTCTTCTTGGAATTGGGTCCGCCAAGACGCATTGCTTATGTACTACGACATCATTCATGGCCGTCTTACGACTGTCGACCGAGAGCTCACGGCCCGTTGCATTGCTCTCCTTAACAGGGCCGATCCTGAACTCCTGATCTATATGCAGTATCATATTGACCGCTGCAACCCGGGGAAAGGCGATACCTATGCGCTTGCGAAGCAATTTGGTCAACAACTCATTGATAACACGAGAGAGGTCCTTGGGCAACCCCCTGTTTATAAGGACGGTAAGCGGATTGGTAAAGTCTGTTATTCTCCACGTAGTTAATCTGTTTCAGTGACGTTCCCCACGGCACCGCACACTGAGGTCACGGCAAAAGGGGACATCGTTTACACGGAGGTCGTTCGAGAAAACGTTCGCAAGTTGGAGGCGTACGTCGAGGAAATGGCCAGTGGTGATACTATTTCCACTGTTAATATTCAGAAGGTCCAGGAAGACGTTCTCAAGCTATGGACTGTCGTCAAATCGCAGCCCGGGATCAGTCAGGATCAGAAGAACCGTATCAAGGCATTGTACGAGGGTGTCGTACGTTCTCTCAGGAAAGGTCCAGAGCAAACCCGCATGCGCACGCGAAATCGTCGTTCTTCGTCTCAGTTCCTCCGACCCCAGGTCTCTGCTGTTACTCCAGTATCCGACGACAAAGTGCCACTGCTGCATCTCAAACGCAAAGTCGGGGGCAACTGGGAGTATTCAAGCAATCTAACCGGTGTCTACCTTGATATCCTTCATGAAATTGCGACTTCGGGCACGACATTCAAGGACAAGAACGCACTTCTCACGGGTGTCGGGAAGGGCTCGATCGGCGTCGAAATCCTCAAAGGCCTTCTTTCCGGTGGCGCTCACATTGTCATCACCACTTCTCGCTATAGCCGTTCGACCGTGGAATACTACCAGTCCATCTACCAAAGTTATGGGGCACGAGGTTCCGCGTTGACCGTCGTACCTTTCAACCAGGGTTCAAAACAGGATGTGGAGGCCCTCGTTGACTATATATACGCCACGCTTGGAATGGATCTTGATTACATCCTTCCTTTCGCCGCAATCCCAGAGAATGGCCGAGAAATTGATGGGTTGGACGACAAATCAGAGCTGGCCCATCGCATAATGTTGGTCAACCTCCTCCGAATCCTCGGTGCCGTCAAAACAAAGAAGGCATCACGTCAGTTCGTCACGCGACCCACCCAGGTCATTCTCCCTCTCTCTCCCAACCACGGTCTATTTGGCAATGACGGACTGTATTCGGAATCGAAGATCTCTTTGGAGACGCTCTTCCAACGCTGGAACTCTGAGAGCTGGGGCGAGTATCTCTGCTTAGCGGGCGCTGTGATTGGGTGAGAAGTTCAAACTCGCAACAATTGTATCACGTGTGCTTACTTTGCTGTCGCAGATGGACGCGAGGCACCGGGTTGATGGATGCCACGAATACTGTTGCCCATGAACTTGAAAGCTATGGTGTTCGCACGTTCTCGGCGAAAGAGATGGCATTCAACATTCTTGGGCTTATGCATCCCCTCCTCTTCAGTATCACACAAGTTGAACCGATTTGGGCTGATCTGAATGGTGGAATGGACCGCCTGCCAGACCTTGCCGAGATCACGACCCGCATCCGATCGAGCCTGAACGAGAAGAGCGAACTTCGTCGTGCAATTGCCAGGGACAATGCTCTTGATTTCAAGACCATCAACGGCGTGGAAGGCGAACGGGTGCTGCAAACTGTCAACGTTGTTCCCCGTGCCAATTTCAAGTTTGATTTTCCCTTACTGGAGTCTGCAGCTTCCCTTGAAGAACTTAGCAAACTTCGAGGTATCATCGACCTAGAGAAAGTCGTCGTCATCACTGGATTCGCTGAGGTCGGCCCGTGGGGAAGCTCGCGCACAAGATGGGAGATGGAAGCAAGGGGGGAGTTTACCATTCAAGGTTGCATCGAAATGGCCTGGATTATGGGCTTCATCAAGCACTTTGATGGCCGTCTGAAGAACGGTTCTTTATATGTTGGCTGGGTTGACGCGCAGACTGGGGAGCCGGTCGACGACAAGGATGTGCGCGGCCGCTATGAAAAAGAGATATTGAATCACGCTGGCGTGCGTCTGATCGGTAAGTTCTCTTGAATCACGTTCTCTGTTAAGAGAACTGAACGCTTCACAGAGCCTGAACTTTTCCGCGGCTACGATCCCAAGAAAAAGATTTTCAACCAAGAGATTGAACTCACGCACGACCTAGAACCTATCGAAGTCGCCCAATCAGAAGCAGAAAAGTTCAAGTATGAGCATGGAGACAAGTGCGACATTTGGACCGCGGAGGGCGATCAGTGGTTTGTGAAGTTCAAGAAAGGCGCTCGCGTTTTCGTTCCCAAGGCGCTCCGCTTCAGCCGCTTGATTGCCGGGCAGATCCCAACTGGTTGGGATGCCGGGAAATACGGAATTCCGACAGATATTATCGCTCAGACGGATAGAACCACTCTCTGGGCCCTGGTGTGCACCGCAGAAGCCCTCAACATGTCTGGTATCACTGATCCTTACGAATTGTACAATCACTTCCACCCCTCCGAGGTTGGAACCTGTGTAGGGAGCGGTATGGGAGGTGCTGAATCGCTTGCCAAGATGTTTAAGGACCGTCGCGAGGAGAAGGAAGTACAGAACGACATCCTCCAGGAAACGTGAGCATTCCCGCTCTTTGTCTCAAATCCAACCGCTCACGCCAAGGTTAAGGTTTATTAACACTGTTGCTGGTTGGATTAACTTGCTTCTAATGTCTTCAAGTGGACCTGTAAAGATCCCTGTTGGAGCCTGGTAAGCGACATTTTCTTTCCTCTTATGTGTAGCTCATTTTCCTGTAGTGCAACTGCGCTTCAGTCCCTTGAGATCGCATGCGACACCATTCTTTCTGGGAAAGCAAAGGTCATGATTGCCGGTGGCTTTGATGACCTTAGTGAAGAAGGTTCTTTCGAATTCGCAAATATGAAGGCTACAAGTAACGCCGAGACTGAATTTGCCATGGGACGTGAGCCTACAGAGATGTCACGACCTGCTACTACAACACGCGCAGGGGTAAGTATTCAACTTGTTGTAATCGCGCTTTTTTGATCGCGTCGATTAGTTCATGGAGTCCCAAGGAACTGGTATCCATATCGTCATGAATGCCAAGACTGCCATTGAGCTCGGTGCTCCCATCCGTGGTATCTTAGCGTTTACCTCCACATCAACGTAAGTCTACAAACCGATAATGTGCGAACTAGATGTTCATTCATATTAGCGATAAAGCCGGGCGTTCCATTCCCGCTCCTGGACGTGGGGCCCTCTCAGTCGCCCGAGAGTTACAATCCAAATACCCTCTTCCATCGCTCAGTCTTGAATATCGATCCCGTCAGATTACGTTCCGTCGCAAGCAAATTTCGGACTGGCTTAGTCATGAACACTCCCAACTGCGGGACGAGGTTCAAGAGCAAAAATCAGATGGCACCTTCGACGAAGATTATTTCGCATCTCGCATCGCCGATATTGAAAAGGAAGCTCACCGCCAGGATAAAGAAGTTTTGGCCACGTATGGCATGCTTGAAGGTACTGACGCTCGAGTCGGGCCCATGCGTCGCGCTCTTGCAGTCTGGGGTTTGACTGCTGATGATATTGGTGTTCTCTCAATCCATGGTACGAGCACTGGAGCCAACGAAAAGAACGAAACGGAAATATGGCATAACATCCTCGCCACAATGTCCCGTACGCGTGGCAATGCTGTTCCCGTCATGGCTCAGAAGAGTTTGCTTGGCCATTCTAAGGGTGGCTCAGCCGCGTGGCAGATGGCAGGTCTCTTGCAGACTGTCGATACCGGTATCATTCCCGGGAACCGTAACAGCGAGTAAGTCTGCGCATTTCTTCTGCAATCGTCTATAATTAACCATCTGTCCTCGTGAAGTAACATCGATGCGAGGTTCGAAGCTCATCATTATCTCATGTTCCCCTCGAGATCTATTCATACGGATGGAATTCGCGCCGGTGTCATGGTAGGTCGATTATAGATGTCAGTCATCTGCAGCTCACCGTATTGTAGTCGTCCTTCGGCTTCGGTCAAGTTGGCGGCACTGCTGTCATCGTCCATCCCCGCTACCTCTTTGCATCCCTGGACCCTTCTGCGTACGAATCTTATAGGTCTCGCAACCAGAGGCGTTATCAGGAGTCTTATAAGGTCATGACCGAGATGATGACATCTAATTCCTTGGTCAGAATCAAGGACGGGCCACCTTACAGCCCTGAGCTGGAGCAGCCAGTCCTTATGAACCCGATGGCTCGTGCGACATTTGATCCAAAGACGCGCAGCTACTCTTACACCGCTAATTTGGACAAAGCCGTGCCATTTGATGTTGCAAACGTGAAAACCGTCGCTGAGGCTTTCGCACCTACTGCACCGGTTGTTGGCGTTGGTGTTGATCAAGGTAACTATTCCGTGGTCGTTCTGTGTCCCAGCACCTTCATATCTTATATTCCACTTACCCAGAGTTGATCACCGCGATCCCGTCGTGGAACCCTACCTTCGTCGAACGCAATTTCACCGAAGCTGAGGTCGCTTACTGTCGTACTCAACCTTCACCTCCATCTTCTTTCGCTGCGCGTTGGGTTGGAAAGGAAGCGGTCTTCAAATCACTTGGTGTTTCCTCAAAGGGCGCCGCTGCCTCGATGAAAGACATTGAGATCCTTCCTGACGAGGCCGGCGTGCCAACCGTCACTCTTCATAGCGATGCAGAAGCAGCTGCCCAGACCAAAGGCATCACGCGTGTACATGTTTCTTTGAGCCATTCTGAGGTGTGTAGACACTGGTTATTGAAACGTACTCTCACTCACCTTCGTTGCAGACCGTTGCTATCGCGTTTGCACAATCCACGATGTAATCACCTTGTTATAATGACCCGTACTCAATGAGGCATGTGTATACTCTCAGTAGCCATTCATTTTCAACCGCGTATCACTGTGATAGTACTTAGTCACGAACCGAATACTGGAATAGAGTCTTTCATTGTTCCCTCCCAGAACTTGCATAGATCCCTTGCGTGACAATATAGTTGGCAACTGCATCCGTAACCAGCCGTTGCCATGACCCGTCCCCTGCTACAACTTTGGCTCTTACATCGGTCGAGCTGTACGTTTGTTCCTCGACGCCAATGTCGATAAATGCTATACGGCCACCTGTTACGAATTCGTGTACCGCTGCAAGCGCCTTATCCTGAATCTCCTGAAACGTCTTGTCGGTGCTGGGGATCTGCCGATACGCACACACTATACGACCATCTTCTCGATCTGGAGAGAGTAGCGTCCGCAGCATTTGGATCATGGCCTGTTCAGAGGGATAATATTTTGGGGAGAAGAGGCGGACGAGGGTATCGAGACCCAAAAGGAAAGTCAACTTCGGCGAGGGAAACGGGCGCAATCCGTCCCGTTCGCCGGGTATACCACTTGGAGAATGAGAGCCTGAGGATTCGACGATTGTGGCAAGCCTTGTCCGAAGAAAATGAAGCAAAGTAGTCGACTTGCCGACGAATGTCGGCTCGTCAATGATTCCAATCGCTACGTTGCCGATCGTTTCTAGTGATTCGCCGCCTGATTGCACAGCGTCGGTGGAATGAACATCGTGCGAGAGAAGGTCCATCATTTCAAGTCGTTGAACAAACGTTGCATCCCCGGGTTTCAAAACCTTGTCTGCGTTGCGGACAGAGAGCAATAATATGAGCGCGTCGTACGAGTCCGTGGAAGGAGAGGTAGTGGCCGGACGCTGGGCGGATGACGACGGTGGGAGAGAGTTGGCGAGCGCCAAGTGGGCCACCGTTGGGGGATTGAACGAGGAGTCGAGGACGGATACGCGGAGTGTGGGTTGCGCGTGGGTGATTTGTCCGGGTCGGAATGGCCAACGGTCATGAGCTGTGTAGAGGAGCTCGACGGGCGAGTTCCCGCGCTGCACTCTCTGAAGCAGTTGCATTGCATGGCTCGCGAAACCAGGTGGAATGATGGAAGAAGGATGGTGAACCATGATTGGCAGCGTTTCTCCTGCAGACTATGACTTTTGCGGTAT
>JBBPLN010000497.1:0-19010 GCA_038089815.1 Sutorius eximius | reverse complement strand
GGAGCGAGTGCACTCAACCTAGCAGCGATATTGGCAGCGGCTTTTACTCTGTCTTCGAACCCGCTCGGGACTTGGCTTGGAGGGGGAGGAACGTTGAGAGGCGGAGCAAATGGGTTGTACGCGGAACGCGGAGGGGAAGGAGGTTCGGCAACGCTAGGGGCCATCGGGGCAGGTTCCGAAGGGACGAATGGAGGCGCGGTTGGTCGGAGCCCCTGGCTCATGGCTAGACGGCGTTGGTAAGCCTCGTCTCCCGTCTCCGCGCAATCCACTGATGTTGCTGGTGGTTCAGTCATGTCGTTTTCGGAGGTCACGTCGAGATCTGCGTCGTTAGTAGGCTGAGATACTGGTGGTGCAGCCATCGCCAAACGTCGCTGATATGCCTCCTCCCCAGACATGTCCCGAGCTACATGAACTGGTGGAGTAGGTGCTCTTGGCGGGGCTGCTCCTTGAGACAATGCCAGACGTCGCATATATGCGTCTTCGCCGGACATGTTTCGATCGACAGGTGCTACGGGAGCATCAGTGCTCCCAATGCCACGCAGGCGGTCATCATCCGCGCGAGTCCACCGGTCATACGTAGTTTGTTCATCAAATCTCCCTGAACGTCGTCATAAGAATGACATAGAGTAACACAAACAGTCGACAAACCAGTCTTGCGAGGACGTTCGTCTTCGGTCCCTGAATCCGTTTGGTCGCTACCTCGGTCTCTGGCGTCGCGTGCACGCTTCCTCTCGGCGGCTCGTTCTGCTGCCCGTTCAATGCGGTCGCGTTGTTTCCAGAGTTTGTATTCATTGTAATCGTTCGGTTTTAGGGGATCGTACTGCTCCATGGGATCCCAAATAGTAGCGGGCTGCACAGTTTTGTTCTGGACGCAATGCGTAATGATTAGGTATGAAGACCGTCTCGCATCTTCACTCACCTTTCTTTTCTTCTTTGCACCTCCAGTTCCACCAGCACCGCCCGCCCCCTTTCGCTTTTGATGCGCTTTAAAGCCGTTGACGTCTTCATCGAGAACCATCGACGGAGGTTTCACTTTCTTGCCCCAGCCCTCCTTCCGCCACCCGGTGTTGAGTTCTTCCTTGACATCTGCTTGTTCACTTGCAGGCATGGCCAGCTCAGGTGGAGCGAATACGACAGCTGTGGCGGAGACTGTCGCATTCGAGCTGGCGGGAACCCCCAGTATCGGGGGAGGCGCGGAAGTCGCCGGAGCCGAAGCCGGAGCTGGAATGGCAACTGGCACGGCTGTCGCGCCTGGGGGCAACCTTGTGGGGGCTTGTTTCGCCTTGGGTTGCGTTCTCCGAACGGGTGCAAAGGCCAGGGCGGCGGACCATCCTGGATGATTGAGGAGCAAGGGGGCGGGTTTGCGCAAAACGTAGCGAGCGGTAAAACGGTCATGATTGTGACACGGTCAATATTTTGGCTGTACACATCAAGGCGCAGGAGAGGAAGAGATACCGGCTGTAGATTTTCCTGCCACCGACCCTGATCCTGATCCTACTGATGTCGCAGCTCGCTCGTCGGCATTGGTGGTCGCGCTCGGTTGCGCATCTGACACCTGAGGTGGGGCGTCGGAAACTTGATTTTTTTCGCTGGATTCTGTTGGAGCGGATGCTGGCGGGGGAGGAGCAGGAGCAGAGGAGGAGGAGAAGTTGAGTGTCGCGCCCGAGGAGAATTGAATTCCACCGTACAAACCGCCCGCTCTGCTCGACATTTTCAAGAGCGGCTAATCAGTCGTGCGAATGTTACTCGGTATTTATGTGACAAGCGAAATATTTATTTATTTATTTGAATCCAGTCTACTATCTAATGGCTAATGTACTGAAAGACAAAAGAGACCTCAGGCATGTCGACCTCGGCTCGAAGAAGGTCATCATGATTGCCCTTCAGCTCTGGGTTCGTAAAGTGGTTCCAGCTAGAACCAATGACGATCAGCTTCCTTGACTAGGGTCGATCCGAGAACACGTACGTGCTCGCGTCTCCATACAGCAAGGCGCTGCTTTTGATGGCCTGCTTCCCGTTCTTGCATCGCTTACACTTGAAGGTATCGTGCGTGTCACATATCGTGTCCTCGTTGAACGTGAAGAGCTGTCGGAGGGACTCGAGCGAGAAATGTCTCTCTGCGTCCTCTTTCTCGTCTACCACCGCGGAGGACAGAGCTTGCTTAGAAGCTTGTCGTTGGAAGATCTTTTCTTCGATAGTTCCGGTCGAGATAAATCGGTAGACGAAGCCTGCACAAAGGTCAATCGCACAGCCTTTGGAATCATGGTAACACTGGACATACACTCTTTCTTCTGCCCATCACGCCACACACGAGCAAGAGCCTGTTGATCAGCAGCTGGATTCCAATCTCAAAGGCGGAGAGATTTGTTACTTGCATGCATGGGACGAGGGCACACATACCAGGATCAAACAGAATCAATCTGTTCGCGCCGATAAGATTGATACCGCATCCGCCAGCTTTCGAACTGAGCAAGAAGACGAACTCCTTCCCATTGGGGTCATTAAATTGATCAACGAGTTTTTGACGTTTCGTGATCGTCATGGTCCCATCCAACCGGAAAAACCCATACCTTGTGCGCATATGAAAAAAGCTCTGGCGGAGTGAACTCGGCGTGACGCACTTTTTACTTCGACATAACTTCTCAAATAGGTCGAGTGTCTGAGTATAATTGCTAATGAGCACGATCTTGTCGTTGGTAGTCGTTTTGATCTGGTGGAGGAACCTGCAGAATGGTAGACGGAATCAGCCATCATCAATGAGAACCAAACAAGCGAATGACATTCACCTCTCCAGGACGACAAATTTGCCTCCCCAATCACACCTCACACCTCTGTCCTGATTCCTCCCTCTATTCCTACCACCACTGCCGCCCCCACCTCCCGAAGCCCCCACGAATCCCTCAGGAATGAGTGTTTCCGAGCCTCTGAGATCGTCCGGCAGGTTGAGCAGTTCCGGGTGATTACACAACTTCTTCAAGATATTGATGGCTTTCAGAGGTTGCGACTCCGCACCACGCAACAGGGCCTTGATTTCCGGGGACGATATGAACAGGCGGTATAGGGACAATTGAAAGGAAGATAGCTTGCAGAACACGACGTGTTCGTACTTGACAGGTACTGCGCAGGAGTTCGCATGTCAGCGTTGAATGAGGTGGATTCCATTAGCAAAAAGGGTACACACGATATTTGGACAATAGATCATTGGTACGTCGAATGATGAATTTCGTCACGAGTCCACCGAGCTCTTTGAGTTTCCGCTCAGATTCGGCCTGCACCTCGGCTGATGAACTTGCATCCCGGCCTCGAATGATGGCGTTCTCGAAGTTTTTCCTAAAGTCTTCGCGGGTACCCAGGAAATTGGGATTGGCAAAGTTAAGAAGCGAGAAGTATTCTGAGAGGTCGTTCTAACACCAAACATAGGCATTAAAACATCAGTACTCAACACCAAGACGCATATACGCGCCAGAAATCACCTGGATGGGTGTGCCCGTTAATATAACGCGTCGCTTGACGTCGAGTGCATTGAGAGACTGGAACGTAAGAGAGTCTGAATCAAGACGCATGTTGCATGGTAAGCAGCTCTCATGACAGGGGGGGATTTCTGGAGCACAGACCAGAATTCTTGAGTCTGTGTCCCTCGTCGCAGAGCAGTAGACCGATACTACAGCTGGCGAGGTGAGCAGATAAGGTCCGAAGTGTTTCGTACGACACGATCATCACTACAATGTGATCGCGTTATATGGTGGAGCAGCAGATGCACCAAAGAACAAGAACAAACCTGGTTGTGTAACGTTGCGACCCCTGGCCTCTACCCATCTCCCAACCTTCGCCAGTAATTCAGCTTTTCCTCCTTTGCCGTCAACCGCCAACGCGGAAATTGCATCTTTGCCCAACCACTTTACTACGACGCTATTAGCAGTGCGGCTAGGTCAACACAAAGGAGATGACATACCCAGTTCGTTGGCCCAGTTCTTGACTAAACTGGACGGACACGCTATAATGCACTTTTCGATGGTCGACTTTCCGGCGTGTGAGGACTGTTTGACCAACGTCCAAAGAAGAGCGATGCATTGAAGTGTCTTTCCCAGTCCCATCTCGTCAGCCATGATGCAGCCATATTGATTGTCGACCATCATTCCCGTTGTGCATTTATACAAAAACTGGCCACACATGAGCGTCGGCAAGGGGTAGATCATCAATAATTACCTTCACGCCCTCGATTTGATGTGGGCGAAGGACTTTGGAAAGGCGAGGATCGATGACGACTGGTACTTTGGGAATAGCCTCCTTCTTGTCCTTGCCTTCACCCAAGAGAGCGCGTAGACTCTTGTGGGGATTATACATCCCGACCGTCTTCTCCTGCGCCTCCTTGGCTGCACGCTCCTTGGCCTCTTCCTTCTCCCTCGCCTTCCTCTCCTCGTCAGTCTCCCGGTCATCTATGGTCGGATCATACAGCACAATGGCGTGGTCCTCCATCGGGTCATGTAGTGGTCGTGGAATAATCTTTGCCTGGGGTCGTATACCGAGGGACGCACCAGTTGGGACGAGGGGAACCGTTTCCCCGTTCTTGTTCATCATGGTCGGCATCGAGAACCTGCGCACCGTCATCTCGAATGGCTTTGGCTTGTACACCGGAAACGTCTTGATGGCAGCCTTGAGTTCCTCCTCGTTGAACGTGCCATCCCTGTCCCTGTCCTTTTTCTTTTTCTTCTTCCGCGCATCGTCCGAGTCCGAGTCGTTCTCGTCCACCTGGGATTCTTTGTACGAGACGCGCTTGCGTTTGCGGGCAGGCTGAACGCGTTCCGTGGACACCAGGGCGGTGGGTGGTTTGAACGGCTTGTAGACGCGCGTGCTCTCCTGGAGACGGTCCACGACGCGCCCGTCCGTCGTCGTTGGCGTCCGCTTGAGCATAAACACGGCGAAAGCAAAGGTACCACGACGCGTTGATGCTGGACGCGTCCATCAACACGTGATCATAATATAACATTCGAGTCGTGCTTGTCGTGGTCGACGTCCGCCTTGCCTAGGGTTGGTATTGATTCTACGATTCTTCAACAAACGTCCCCTAATGGGATGGGAAACGTCGTGCTTGTCGTGGTCGACGTCCGCCTTGCCTAGGGTTGGTATTGATTTTACGATTCTTCAACAAACGTCCCCTAATGGGATGGGAAACTCCGTCTGGACTCCAATCGATGAGTGCCACTTGCGGCAAAAGAAAGGATCAACACCACTCTCATGAGCGATGGCCCAACGCATGTGGATACCATCACAGTCCCCAGAAGAGTCGTACAGCGACGCTTCAGGCGGGAACGAGGAGGGTGAGTGGCCCGTCAAGGCCGTGGTCGGTGAAGAGATTCGCCTCGACGGCACCTCAAGGTGTGTATGTTGCATCACGATCGTTGATGGCCGTCTCAGCGCTCATCCACAGATACGAAGTACGCCCTATACACCATCTATTTTGCGTTCGTTTTCCTTACTTTTCCGTCGTGCCACATGCAGGTGAGGTGGGACAACTGGCACCGTAAGGATGGTTCGAACACCACTTGGGAAATCATGGAAAAGTTTGACAAGGTCGAGATCATAAGGAAATGGAAACGAGACCAAAGACGCATTCGCGGCTCTCTTGCGGATGCCTCCCTGGACATGGTAGTCCCGTGGCCAGACAACGCCGTTCACAAGCGCCTCACCGATCAGCGCAAGCAAGCCTACGAGGAAAAATTAAAGAGACGTCGCACGACCCCGATAACGACCGCTAATTGGGATGCAGAGATAGAAAGGGCGTATTGCAGGCTGCAGGAACCGGAGACGGGACAATCAAACTCGAAACTTCGAGTGAGGCGAGCTAACCCACCATCCACCCCAGCGTCCGCGACGGCGGCATCCTCCTCGATGCTCTCGCACCGGAACAAAATATCATCCCCTGCAATGAGTGCCTCCTTACGTGATCAATCCATCTCTTCTGGACCCCCATCTAAACGAGCCCGCGGTCGACAGCGGATCAATAGCACCCCTACCTCCCCTAGATTCGTCGCGGCGACTCCCTCAAAATTTTCGCGCAAAGGCAAGGTAGTATCAACCCCAAGTTCCGCTGGGTCCTCCCGAGAACTTGAGACGCCACAAGCACTTCCATCTGTCGTCATCCATCAGCCGACATTGTAGGCTTAACCTGCAGTCGCACTTCATCTCACCTGACCGTATCTGCTAGACGGGGACGTATCTCGTCATCATGGAATAAGGTCGCAAGAGCAGCGACGGCCGCGACGGTCCGCATATCCGCCGATATCTCTGATGAGAATGTCCCACGTAACTTACGAAGGTTCAAGTACATGGAGAAAGGCTACGTCTTCGGGTACGTTATCTCCTCACAAGAGCGGCGCGTTTACCTCTACTATGCAGTGACGACGAACTACAAGATATCTTTAACGTGTCCCGCGGTGTCTTCACGACCTGCGATTGTATGACATGTTCGGAGGGTTCGGATTGTCCTTGTCGGGACTTGTCCAAGGTTTATGATGCAAGGGACAAAATGAGCTTTTCTGTCTACTCGGAGGTAACTCCGCGAGTTTCCCTGAGATTACAGTTGAAAGAAAGATGCAGGGGTTATTCACCTTTGAACTCCCACGAGGAATGGAGGTTATCGAGTGCAACAAGGTTTGTCCGAATCTGTCCGTGCCTTTTCTTTTTTCGCTCAACGTTTGAATTAGTACTGCGGGTGTGGTTACGATTGCGGAAATCGCGTCGTTCAACGACCCCGCAACGTTGGCATTGAAATTTTCGACACGAAGCGATGTGGGTGGGGCGTCCGTGCCCTGGATCACATTCCCCAAGGAAAGGTTCTTGGTACATATGCAGGGTAAATCGCATTTCCATGCATTGAACGGTAGCTAATACGGCGCCTGGTCACCACAGAACGTTGGTGTAAGTATATCATGTGACCATGTACCCTCGGACACGGTCTGAACAACGCCAGGCGGAGGGAAGACGTAGACAAGCTACCTGAGGAACACCAGGGGTACTTGTTCGACCTCGATAGTACTGAGGTCAGAAACTCGGAAAACTTGGGGGGACAATACACCGTGGACTCTTACGAGTGCGGTAAGTAATGGTGACTCTGATTCCGGCGTGAATTGACAGCTGTCAAGGTAACTGGACGCGGTTCGTAAAGTAAGTGTGAGACTTGCGCACCATCGCGTCGTGCTGATACGTTCTATAGCCACTCATGCGACCCAAACATGGAGGTTTACTGCGTGGTGTACGATACGATTCCATACGTAAGCCTGTCCTGACGAGCTGTCATTCGTTCGTTCCCTGACAGTTGTCCAGGTGAATATGCCATATGTAGCGTTTGTGGCGTCCATCGATATCCCTGCAGGCACGGAACTGACGATTGACTATCATCCGTACGCGAAGATGGACAAGAAGGGAAAGCGGGCGGTGAGAGGCGAAGACTGTAGATGTGGTTCTGAAGAGTGTCGAGGATGGTTCCGAATGTGAACCCGTATCGCGATATCACTACGCGTGCGAGTCCATAAAACGTTCTTTGCCACTGATTTCCACACGAACCTGTTGATATGAATCTCAATACATGTGTACCGTCTCGCCGGCAAAATCCATTTGGCGTTCTTATCATCGGTGGCAGGGCCGGAACAACCTCCCGAAAGTGGCACCGTCGGGTACACGTCTTGTTCGCACTGGTCACACTACCACCCCTAGAAACGTTCGGGCTGGAATGCTCCCACTTGGACAGCTGCGTGAACATACCCCACATTGTCTATTGTCCAGCTCGCGTTGTCCCCAATGTTGACCGTCAAGACGTTGAGCGATCTCCTTGGCTACACTTCGATAGGTTGTTGGCTGGGCGCACAATTTCCGTGAGTACACGATGGATTGCACTCCAAAACACGCTGAAAACACTATTCCACGCCCTCGGTACGCAAGACAAATCGTGGAGAACATCAAGCAGCAATCCTGCGAAAGTCTTGCACTTCCCTTCCTGTTCAACTGGATGCTCGGTACGCCATCATCGTGCCACGTCGCGCTTGACAGCTCCATACCGAGGGTTGACTTTTCCTCGCAGGCGACGCTTCCAATTTGATTGGGTGCCTTCTCACACACCAGCTGCCCTTCCAAGTGAGCCTAGTCCTCACCAAATTTCCTTATCGACGGTGCTCATTCGGATAGACATATCTTGCGACCTATTTCTGCTTCGTAGACTGCTGTCTCCTGTACCAATACTTTCACTACGGTGGTAGCCCTAAAACGCCGCCCGTCACCTACCCACGCACGCGTTCTCGCACTACATCCTCGGCTCGGCGACTACCCGTCGATGCATCGCATTACCGTACCCTGTCCACCACGGGCGGGACCATCACTGCGGTAACTGCGCTCGCGTCTCATCCAGACAGTCATCCGGAGCACCGTCATCCAAAGAAACTGAACGGGGATCTTTTAATCGATCAGCCATCCACCACCACGTACCAATCTGAAGAACCTCAGGATGAAGTAAACGACACCGTACTCTCTGCGCTTTCGGAAAGCTTTCATTCCGAGAGCGGGCGGAGGAAGAGGGTGTCGTGGAGCCAGGAGAGGTACGAGCATCCGACTGGCGGCTCGTCAAGACGGCAGATTTCGCCTGTGGTACCAGCAACGCGCCGGCATAGTGCTGCGTCTACATCTGCACTGCTTGCGAGAGGGAGATCCCTGCAACGCGCAGAAGAAACAGAGACCCTGTCTGAAGAACAGGCAGTCGACGCAGAGAGGAGGAATGCTTCACGGGCGAGCCGGAGGAGTGTCGGGATGGTACTCCTAGGCATGGGTGCCCTTTTTGCCGTTGGAAGATATACGGGTGGTACACAACCAATGGTTGGAAGAGGATTGAAGACCGGGGAGGTACTCGTACCGACCTCTCATTCGCACCCTTCATCGGTAACTGGATTCCCTGTCGTGGAAAATCCGTCAAACCACATTGTGGATCCGCTCGCCTCCTCCATCGACGTGGAGTTGCCCCCGCTTCCGAACGACGCTACGTTCAGTCAGCAACGACGGCCCCACGAGGACATAGATTACGAACGCGTCGTGGGACGTATATTCGCTTGGCTGTGTACCACTCTCTATCTGACCTCACGACTACCGCAAATATGGAAGAATGTGAGTCGTATGCACGTCTCAAAGTCATTCACATTGACGATACCCCTAGTACGTCAGGAAGTCGGTCGAGGTACAGCGAAACATTGCTTGATATAGGATGACTGGTTCTGATTCATATCGCGACAGGGCCTCTCGATGTACCTTTTCGTATTCGCGTTCCTCGGCAACTTTTTCTATGTGTTGTCAATCCTCGCGTCTCCTCAAGCCCATCTCCCACCCCCAGCATCAACCGAATTCTTCCGCGAGAGCCTGCCGTGAGTTAACCTTGCCTGAGTAATCGCTTGGTCTGAACACCCCTCTGGGTAGATATCTGCTTGGCAGCGGTGGGACCTTTGTCTTCGACATCACCATCGTGTCCCAGTCGTTTATTTATAAAGGCAGGCATCCACGAAAGAGCTATATTAGGAGTCGAGGAAACTCCCTCGTACGTAGTGCCGCGCTTGCGGAAGAGACAGCTGGACTACTACGGGGAGATACGCTTGCAGCGACACGTGCGTATTCCGAGTGGGCACACACGGAGGCCGCTGCGGTGCCACGATCACGGAGCCGGGGTTGACGCAGCCAGGCGCCCATACGTATTTCTCATTGATACTACTGTACATCGTGGACGACAGGATCGCTAATAATACCTTGTGTTATACGCTACGACTCGGAGTATGGGCACGTGCCACCGTGTACCACCGTGTAATATGAGCCCCTCCACAGCTTGCCTTTGTCCCATCCTCGTCCAGGTTACCCACTGACGATGCCCACCGTGACCAGCAAAGGGAGACAACCTGGCGATGGAAGCACCGAGCCCGCGGGCAACCAGGGTCTCGCTGAACCGCGCCAAGACCATCTGGTACGAACGTTGCGTTGTCTCTCTCAGGCCCAGGTTGATCACCCGACGTAGCGTAACCTCGTCTTCAACTACCTCCGTCACAACTGTTACCTCAAGACCGCGGAGGCGTTTGTAAAGGACAGTGCGGTTCGGCATCTCGACAAAGACGGCGACGAGATTCCCGTCCCCGCGACGGCGGGCATTGGTTCTCAAGGATCGTCCTCTGAGCTGACCGACGACATGGTCCAGAACATTCTCCTACGACAAAGTACGTCGTCCGACATGAGACCGATGATCCTTCGGTGTAACCTTGCGCCTTCTTTTTTTTTTTTTCAAAGGGATCCAATTCGAGATTCTCTCGGGCAACGTCAAGGAGGCGACCGCCCTCCTGAACCGACATTTTTCCAAAGTCCTCGCAACGGAGGGCAGCGACGAGACGGAGATAACAGACGAGAACGCGAACCCGTCTCGGCTCGAGTACATCGGCGACACTGTCAACCCGATCCACCTCTCCCTCAACCTTCGCATTCTGGCGTTCATCGAGGCGTGTCGTACGGTACCCCTTGTGTACACCCCACCGAACCGGGGAACAGGGAGTCCCATCTCCCCCAACTTTGACGTGGCGGGGGTTACGCCCACGCCCATAATGTGCAACCAAGAGGACAAGGACAGCCATACAGAAGAACTGTTAATCTCTGTACAGAAGCTCCGTGCGACTGTCAACGCCCTTCGCAAGTCAGACGATCGCGCCATCTACGACAAGGAGCTCTTGAACGTCGGCGGGCTCCTCGCGTACGCCGTTCCAGAGAACAGCCCGATGGCGAAATATTTGCATCAAGAAAGACGCGACAGAGTCGCGGAGCAGATCAATAATGCAATTCTATGTATGTTGCCCGTTGTGCATGTTGACGCGCTTTGAACGTTGGTCGGTGGACGTTGGCAGATCATACTGATATGCCGTCGGTCTCGCATCTGGAACTCGCCGTCCGATATACGCATTGCTTATGGGCTGCATTACACGACCTACGAGTCAAAGTACCTGCCGCCCACCAACCGGGTGGGGTTTCCCTTCCCCTCGGCACAGGCCAGCAGGATTCCGGCGAATCCGAGAAGGAGTCGTTTCATGAGGTGAGTTGGCTGGTGTGCCTTGACCGTCACTTCAGTCTGATGCGGGCGAATACTAGGCTCGACCTTTTGATTTGCAACTCTTCTTGAATACAAAGGCATGAATGTCGTCTCACTGTCGTTACCTTTTCAGCACGCCGGTTCTCGTCGCTCTACCGTCGATCGCTTCCCATCACGCAACCATCCAACGTTAACATTAGCATCGCCCACGTCGTATTTTTTTGTATTTGGATATAGTGTTACATTACTTTTATTTCATCATAAATGCAGTCCAGTCAATACCTCGATTGAGCGGACGTCAGGTTATCGCGAATGTTGCACGAATATGTTCGAGCCCCATCGTCGTGAACGACGTACATTATTCATTGAAAGACTCTGACGTCCTCCCAACGCCCTCTATTCAACTCTAATAGTAGCTCCTGGGTTACCGGACATGCTCTCAGCCCAAGGACTTCCAATCTCCTAAACTTTGGCCATCCCACCTCCTCGATTCCACCAATGCCCTCGGGAGAGCACAACCACGTATTGTACGACAGGTCCAAGAGAACGAGAAGCGGACAGATTGTTGGCAATCGCTGCAGGGGGATCCGATGGGGTATGTTCACGAGCGCGAGATGTGTGATCGTTGGTGGGAACGCGAGCACGGCAGCAGCGCTCAGAGGACTCGAGAGGACGGCGAGAGAACGCAGCGCGAGGGGCTCGTCGTGGCTGTCCTGCGTCTGCACGGCGTCCCACGATTCGCTCGGCTCGCTGGGCTCGTCACCTCCCCGTCTCGGTTCATCCGCGTCGGCGGTAGGATCGTTCTTCCGGAAGGCGCTCGCACGCAGGGTATTATGCGGTCCGACGACGACGAGTTCGGTGTCGACGTGAGTGGTGCCTTGGCAGAGTGTATCGAGCTCGATTTGGGACAACGGCGCATGGATCACCGCGTAGCGGAGCAGCGCACGACGAAGGTGGAGGGGGATATAAGACACGACTTGGGCGAGGTCGGGGCATGAACAGGTCGCTCGGATGAGCTGGAGACAGAGGAGCGTCAGCTGTGGGATCGGGCTAGGGTCGGGATAGATCAGGCGGGAGCACGAACGCTCCGAGGGCGCGGGTGTGATGTCGGTGGAGAAGAAAAGCGAGAGTGCGCGTTCCCGCCATGCAGGGGTGCTAGAGACGAGGTCGATGTCGTTCTTTACCTGGCCCGGCGAGGTCGATGGAGACGATGCTGTGGGCGATCGCCAGCTCCTGGGAGGGCTGGGTCCAGGGACCCACTGGGTAGGAGTGGTTGCGGGCACTGGGTAGATGAGGTTGATGGGTAATGTCGGTTGGTTGTGGGCATGCGACGAAAGTGAGGCACTAGACACGGGCTTGCCCTGCACGTTGCGTGCGTGTCTAAAGTGCTCACCTCTGTGGGTGGATGGTTCTGCGAGGCGTACCAAAGTGGTGAAGGAACACCCACCGAAGGTTCCGCAAGATGTTGTTGACCTGTCGGACTGGGACATCGTCCTCTGAGGCCATCCGCCGTAAGTCGGAGACCTGTATTACATCTGACCAAGGACAGGGAGTCAAAGACGTGGTGGTGGACGAGAAATGCGCTCTAATGATCGGAATGAAGAGTTCATACTCGTTTTTGACATAAGGTGCATACATGGCAGAACAGATGGAGGTGGATGTGGATTCATGCCAGGCATACCCTCATACACAACTACACGGCAAGGCTCCCCGGTACCCACTCAATAACGCAAAACGACAATGTACAGCACGGAAGCACGCTCAGTTCATTTGCCGGATAAGCTTGTTGATGTTGGACTCTCGGTCACCAAAGTCACCACCCTGGACGAAGTGCTTGAATTTCCGTGTCCTCCAGCCACCGGTGGGGTTCGAGAGCTTGAAAGGCCAAAGGAAATTGGATGCCTATCACAGAATGAAATGAGGTAAAGGTCGACTCTGGGCCTCAATCCACTGACCTGCTTGAAGTTTGGTCCAGTAGTGGCAATTTCGTGGACGAGGTCCTCAATGCAGAGAATGTCGTACTTGCCAAGCTTCTCCTCGATGATGGCGTTGTTGGTAAGGGGGATGCGTTGCCTGTTGACCTTGCCGTAACCACGTTTGTAGATCAATTCTCGGACCGATTTGAGGTTAGGCTCGCTAGTGTTTTCATCAACAAAAGCGACGCGATGGCATGGGAACAAAACTGACCCATATGCAACATAGGGCTCGATCAACCGCAGCATCTGCTGGGTTGCCTTGGTCACCTTGACAAACACGCCATTGTTGATTTGGAGGAGACGAAGTAATTGCAGGATCTTGCGGGGTTTTGGCGCGATTTCGTTGATACCACGGATACGGATGACAAAGTAAACTTTGGATTCAGCAGGAACGTAGAAGTCGCCCGATGCGCGCGCTGCCCTCTTCAGCCGGATCTCCTCCTGTTCCTTTGCGAGGTACTCCTTCACGTAAGACTCGGCCCGCTTGAAGATGACCTTGCGTTTTGCGTGTGCCGCCTGCATAAAGCGTTAGGATGAACGTGTAAATGTACGGTTGGAAGGTGAAAAAGGAAACGTCAGTCCCGAAAGATGGTTAATTGAAGGCAGCACCGTAGAATAAACTACTAGCCACGATTGAACGATATACATCACACAAAGGAAAGAAACAAAGTTTTCAGGGTATCTTGAACGCACCTTTCGTGCAGCAACTGCAGCAGCCAGGCGCTCTTCCCGAGCCTTTTCGTTTTGCTTGCGCTTTTTGAGAAGGGTCTCCGGAACTTCAATGTCCTAGGTTGTAATCAGATCACGTCGGTTGAAGGTCGCTTTTACTGACCGTGACCGAGGGGACGCTTGTATCGAATTATCAACGAACGCTTCGTTACAGAGTTTCGGTACTCACGTTGTTGAGGGCGTCATGGGTGTCTTGAGGTTGGGTCGGTCGGGGAACAACTGGGAGAGATGGGGTGGCTGACAGCTATACAGCTATTAGCTCATCTTTTCTCACATTTGTACAGTGACGGCTGTTTGAATCTGTTTGGACTTCTTTCCCCTTTGGGTATGAATGAGCGGTGATGCCAAGACCGCGATCGTTGCTGCCATCGCTTGGGCTCGACGTCGTTTGGGTCGTTCCGTGCAATATTTTATCTCGAATGTATCCTTGATCGTTCACGTCTTCGATGTAGTTCTTCTCAGACCAGCACTTTCATCCCCCATGACCATTCAGCGCTTAGTCCACACAGCTTTGCGAACCACGCGCTGATGCATGCTGTAACTAATTACAAAACCAGACGCGGTGCCTTCTGACCCTGGCGGTCTCTCTTAATATACGTACAGCCTGAGGGTGCTGCGAACTTTGCTCTTCCTTTCCCTCACCCATGGCGCCACCTAGAGACCTTCGCTGGCCGTCGCTCGCAGTCGTCGTCGCTGGATTGCTTTCTGTGGGCCCGGTGGGAGTTCTTGCACAGACCTCCTCCGCTGTCTGTCTATCCTCCTTCAATTGGGTACGTCGCTGAGCGCTACTAGATGTTTGAACGTTACGCTCTAAATGTCTCGAACAGATGGACAACAGCCTAAACCAAAACCCTTGTGTTGTCTCCGCCTTTCTACAGGGTGCATGTAATAGTGGCCGTACGTTTTCCTAATATGTCATGCTCTGCTGCAGCGATCTGATCTTCGACCAGAATTTACCGTCGATCCTCTCCCGGTCGGCACCCATTATACTGGTCCCTATGTAGACCAAGTAAATTTGTGCCAATGCAGCTCTGTCACGTACAACACTATAAGTGCCTGTGGTCTTTGCCAGAACCGTACGATTATCGCGTATGTGAACTGCCGCGAAGCGCCATTCTCACCTTCCTAAATTTCATCCTCAGTTGGACCGTATGGGACACCAATTGCACGACCATCTATCCAGGGGTGTATGTGTCCACACACGTGCAGCTCTCATCAACCTTACCGTTCCAATAGCTTCCTACCTGGTATTCCCCAGGGTACAGCAGTGCCAGATTGGGCGTTCCAAGACGTGACGGTATGCATCACTTGCATCGGGCGTCCGCTGCGATTGTACTGAGAGCTTTTCCAGGCAAGCAATCTGTTCAACGTGACGCTTGCTCAGTCCGTCGGTGGTGAGTCGTCGTTTATTCCGCCGCTTGGATGTGATCCTTATCGGAACATCCAGATAATCCCGAATCGACTGCGACGAACATTCAGTTCACTGGTTCCGTCATCACATCGGCTCCCTCTGCATCTCTTACTGACTCTCCAACAAGTACCTCGAGCCCAACATCATCGAGTACGAGTTCAAACACTGGGGCGATTGCCGGTGGTGTTGTCGGTGGTGTTGTTGGAATCGCTCTGAGCGCTGCAGCCATCGCCTTTTTCCTTGTGAAGAGGAAGCGTTCCCAAGTCCCGCCGTCGGCACAGTTTGCTGCTCAGCCGACGCCATCTACCTATACTTCCACCACCGGTTTTGCAGATGCCAATCCTTTTACTTCGCCAATGGCACAACCCAGGCTCTACGTAAGTGAAGAGGGTTCCACAAAGACCGTCGTGTCTCACAATATTCCAGGATCCATCCGATCCTAGCACTTTCCCTGCTTCTCCGCCTCCCACCAGTTTCACGAACACATCCTCAAACATCGCCCAGAGCCCCACTATCAGTTACTCCACCCCCTCGATGCATCCTGGGTACTACAGCGGAGCGCCGGAAATATAAGGGCGGAGGAATCATCCATTCGAACTTGGATGGGTCACGCCATCTTTCTGACAATTTCCTATTTCTGACCATCTCCATCTCATCGTGGTGTAACACTCGTTTAATTCCCGTTGGCTTACATGTACCGCACACGTTCTGTGGCTTTCCCTTCCAACACGGCATGGTCGTGTCCAACTGGGACTTTTATTTGGAGTGCTCATGACCGCTTGATGTTTGCACTGTATATAAGTAACAATTATTTGATATACGCAATTATGGTTCCAACACGCACTCTCAACAAGAATCTGTTTCAGGCCGAGAACGTGCGGTCTTCAGTTTACATGGTTTCGTTCGCCGTATACTAATTTCTCCATGCGAGCTATAATTTGATAGCCGTAGGGCCAAACCCGACAAGACTCTCGGTACACAAAGTCGAACTTGTAGCGTTAATGAGGCCTACCATGCAGTCGGCCACATCGGAAAGTCCTTGTACAGACAATCGTATCCTGTCCGTACACTAGGTGACCGACGACACCCACGGAAGAGCTAGGATGGTCGGCCAAAGAGTGCACCGTGCAGTCTTTTCTGAGGCACCAAGAGATGAAGGATTGTCAGAGACATGGGACAATCGAGCATGTGGTAGACCAGCGCCTGGAAGTGTTAAAAGATGAAAAAAAAAACGAGTCGCGTGGTGTTCCGACTAGAAAAATGGATTTAGGGCGGGCTCAGAGCGCTCGGCTTTTCTGGGCTATTATTAGGACGTGGTCTTTATCATCATCAGTACGGGACGGAACGCCATCATACGAACTTGGATCGATGGACCACATTGTACACAGTCACACGTAATGGGTCTCCATTCGTTTATAACCAGAACGTCGTATTTAAATCGGCGTGTGCGGACGACATGGGCAGGATCGTATCCACGACTATTCCCGACAGGTTCTTCCGGCTCAGTCTACGCCATGTCCATCTCTACATTGGCTCTGAATGATGGCACGCAGACCCCTTGGATAGCCTTCGGAACAGGCACCGCGTTATTCAACAAGGATGCCTCAAACGCCATCACCACCGCCATTCAGAACGGGTTCACACATCTTGATGGAGCACAGGTTTACAAGAACGAGACCTCACTTGGTGATGGCATCGTCGCATCCGGAAGGCCAAGGTCCGAACTATACATCACAACGAAGCTGGGACTCTTGACAGCGGGAGAAACCCCCAAAAGTGCGCTGGAGGAATCCCTAAAGAGGCTGGGAGTGGCATATGTAGATCTGTACTTGGTTCACTCGCCAAGCCACCATGAGGGCAAGCTCAAACAAGTCTGGAAAGGCATGGAGGAAGCCAAGAAGGCTGGCTTGACCAAGTCTATTGGTGTTTCAAACTTCACGGCGGACCACCTCAAGGACATTCTTGAGGTGGCCACAATCGTCCCAGCTGTAAACCAGGTGAGGGTGCACCATGTTCTCGGGATTGGGGTTCGGTCCAATTCACTGGTCTCGGAACAGATCGAAGCTCACCCGTACGTGTGGAAAGCTATCGGACCCAACCTCGCGCTTCACCAAAAGTATGGTATCATAACTTCGTCCTATGGAGGTCTATCACCCCTTTTCCGCGGCAAAGGTGGTCCACTTGACGCTGTCATCGAACAAATCCGCGTACGATTGGAAACTACGCGAGGAAAACCCGTATCTGATGGTCAGGTGCTCAACAAATGGCTGCAGCAAAAAGGCGTGCTTGTCGTGACGTGGGTTGAATCAGTTTCGATCTCCACCTGTCGTACGTGCTGATCAAGCGATCTCTGGCAGCACATCATCCAAAGTGGAACGCATCAGAGAATACGTTGACGCTGAGAACATACCCGAGTTGACGTCACAAGAGGTTGAACTCATCGAGGTTACAGGCGCGAAATTGCACAAGAGGTTCTTCGTAAGTCCTTCTGCCTCCAGGGTTTTTCGTCGTTGATCCCCTGTAAAGGCCAACAACTGGCCACACGAACAACCCGGCCAACAAGCGGCAAGAAATAATTTATGACGACGATGTGCGTCGTGTACCGGGATCGGCTGTGTATTGCCGTGTTCGACAAATGTCATACATAGCGGTGTCTTCGTCAGTCCGTGTGACATGCTACAGTTTACACGTTTTCTACAGACATCGATAGGTTTGGGTCCCCAGCAGGGACAATTTCCAACGCAAGGCATGATCTTTATCATAATCGACGCTGTGAGAATCGAGACTCCAGGGAGTCCCTCCGCTCCCAAAGAACCTTGACAAGTATGCGGACATTTTCCCATCGATCGTAGCACAGATCATGGAGTTGTTGAGGTTGTTCGCTATCCTTATATGAGCGCCTGTCCCAGTAGATGTGCAAGATGAAACAGGGATAGAGTGCGAATTCGTCAGATATGCTTGGTAGACCAACGAGTCAGTAAATGGTTATTCGTCGACAAAGCTATTCGCAACAGAGTTAATTGGCCAGCAATAATCACATCCCAGGGAGAAACCACACCGCGCAGCACGATACTGGTTATATTTTACTCCAGAATCCGAAACGGGAATCCCTCTGCTCTTATCCTGCGGGCGTACCAGTGTGGTGTTCGCTGGGCTGCACTGAAATGTTGGAATGATTGAAAGTAGGATTACGGATTTTGCCCGACGATTCAGTCACATTAATGGTTGAAGGCCCAGAAGTAGAGAACGTGTTGGGGCCGGCTGCATCCTGGAACATTGTCAACCATCAAACATTTAAAGATCACTCCTCACTCACATTAACCCCGGGTTGTGCCATCTGCGGATGGAATGGAGCGACGTCTGTGTAACCAGGAGGAAGAGAAGAGGCGCGTGACGCCGGACGATCAATAGACTCTACCAATATTCGGATTTGAGAACGCTTCTTCTTCACAACGAAAAAGATGACAACTCCAGCAATTAATGCAACTCCGACAACACCACCAACAACACCTCCGATGATTTCCCTGGTTGGGCTGCTACCTGGCGATGTCGGAATTGAGGCGGCCGCGGAGGTTGAGTTTGAGGTGGCTGGCACGGAAGACGCTAGGCCCGAGGCTGACGTCAAATGCGTGAGAGATGCTGAAGCAAAGGCCGATGTCGCGCCAAGAGAAGGGGTGGTTTGAGGATTAGTTGCGGTTGACTCGGGATTATCTGGGTTGTCTGACATGAATACTACATACGGTGGTCATTGAATGCCAACTTACCGCCCACGGACTCGGCCAGCGTTGCATTGAACAATGGA